>JAVQJX010096104.1:0-12712 GCA_036025115.1 Ambassis agassizii | reverse complement strand
CCCCCCCCCCCCCCCCCCCCCCCCCCCCCCCCCCCCCCCCCCCCCCCCCCCCCCCCCCCCCCCCCCCCCGGCAGGCAGGGGATTATCAAAGCAGATCAATCTGAGTGCAGGCAGCTCTGTCACACAGGAAACAAATGCAGTCTGAGCTAGCAAGCAGAGAGGGTCTCCTACTGACTCGCGGCTTTCTTTGTGAGTGGAGGGAGTAAAGGTGAGGGTGGGCATTCTGCTAGACAGGGGTAGGGGTGGGATGCTTCAGCAGAAAGAGTCAGGAGGGAGGGGGGGGGGGCGCTCAGTACCTCACCCCGGCCTTGATGCCGCTTCTTCTGGAAAAGTGTCCTCTCCAGGCCCTGAATCTCCGAATCCAGCTCAGCCTCAAATCGACTCAGCTCAGAGACCAGACTGGCCTGAGCCGCAGCAATTATGGAGTTGGAATGGCAAGATTAAAATACTAATACAGAGGCCAATGACTTCTGAAGCTAAGAATGACCCTTTTCAGGCTAATAAAATATAAATAAAGTCATGGATGCTTACCTCAATGGAGGGGGACTTTGGTTGTTCTGGCTGTTTTTTCACAGACAGATGAGCCTACAGACAGAAAAAGAAAATGCTGATCAGGTCATCAAATTGTTTCTGAACCTATACATGAGCACAGGGCTGAATCTACCGACCAAACTAAAGACCAGTGAGCAGGAATGTCAGCTTAGTGACTCTGATCCATACTGAACCCAGTCAGACTGTATGGTCTTCATCATCTTACATTTCTAAATCAAACATGCTGAGCTAAACTGGAGGTTACATGCTATCAGAGCTATACAGGAAATACCTCTTTCATCCCCTCTTAACAAAAACTGGCTGCTGATTCTATCATTGCTTTAAAAGGCTCTGCTGGTGAGAACAAAGATTTTTTTGTAAAACTTTGGCTCAATGCATCTCTCCAACTGCCAAGGCCTTCCCTCCTGGTCGGGGAGTCATCCTCACTACAAGAAACAGCAGCCACACCTGATATGGTCTGTGAGCTGCTTTTCTAAACAATGTCTGGGGGGGGATACAACATCATCCGCTGTCAAAAAGAGGAAATGAAATCAGTCACCACGCTGCGAGCATTAAACACCACAAGAGGTTAACACCATAATGCGGATCACAAGACACCTCAGCTCCCGTGGGGGAGTGGAAACAAAGATTTCTTTTCTTCACACACAAGGCACAATACGGACCAAATCTGGAACATTGTTGCGAGAATTGCCCTTAAAAAAATGTGCAGACGGTGTGTTGGTACACGAGATGATAGATTCTAACCCCAGTGGAGTCAAAGCGTCACCCTGCAGCTTGTAAATCTCGACTTTCAGTATAAAGCTATAAATACTTAGATCGTGTCTTTTCTTGTCTGAAAACGAATGAATGCTTGAAGCCTCTGAATAACAGAGCTCTTGTGGAGGTAGTGTACACTGTGGAATGACCACACTCACAGGTTATTAGATACCTCGCGTGAGAAGATGAAACACGAGGACTTTGACAGTAATCCTTTAAGAAAAGATGACCAACCTGTTCTTGAGCTTCAACGTTGGCCACATAAAGAATTCAAGTGATTATTATAAAAACAACAATACTGGATAAAAAAAAAAGACTCTTGGATGTTTTTCTGTGTATAGACTGACATCAGAGTCTATTTTTAAGCCATGAGTGAGTGTGCTCGTACCTGGCTGTGGTTTTCTGTAGTGCTGCTCTTTCCAGGCTCAAAGTCGAATATACTCTTCGGCTGAGGGTGCTGCTTTCCTGGGTCAGACAGCTTATCTACATCCTCGCTCCTGAAACACAACACCCACCCACACACACACACACACACACACACCATGGACAGCAACTTAATCATGGCTTCATTGTGAGTGCCTGAGCAACAAATCCAAACTTGTCCTTCCCGCACCTTTTCTCTTTGCTTCTCTTGCTCTGATTTTTTTTTTCTTTTTCATAAACTGTATCTGATGTAAGACATACATTGAAGTGGGTGTGATTTAAAATTCAGCATTTTGTGAATTTCTATTCTATAATGAAACAAAAATACATCAAGCAGTTTACTTGAAACCTGACTGCCAGAAGACGTCTGGCTTATCAGTCTGTCTCAGAGTGCCATGTGATGTATGGATATGAAAATCCATCCTGTGACTCTGAAGCTGTAACATTAAATCAGTGTAAACTAACCAGTCTGGTAGAGCTCCGTAAGGTGTGAGTCTGAAGAGATTCTTGTCCGCTTCATCACTCTCCTCTGTGTTAGCGGATAAGTGGAGCCCTGTGGATCAGTACAGTTCAGTCTAAAGTGAAAACTGATTATGTAACTGCACTGGGAAACAATGTGGAGTTTGGTGGATTCACTTACGTTCAGCTGACCAACGTTCCGAGTCCTCCAGCTCAGGTTCTGCTTAAACAAAGAGGTTATTTTTCATAAAACTCAACTCAAATCCAACAAAGATCAGAGTATCACTTCAGCACAATTATCAGCAGTGATAAAATGATAAGCTGCATGTCTCCTTCACTCGCTTCTTTGTTTAATAAGCACCTGCAGGAATATCCCTGCTGAACAAAATGTTTCTAAAATTGTCCGCCGTTTACAACACAAACACCAGGGAATGTGTTTTATAACCCAACATGTAACAGAGACAAATGAACAGCTAGATTTGGGAGCAGCTGAGATAAGAAGCTGGATTAATGTCAGAGCTCCAAACAGAGATGACATAAGTAAGACTTCGGGGCTCTTTCATCATGTCTTATTTTGCCCCTGCAATAATCCGTTTGCTGGAACCCCCTTGGCAGTACCTGACACAGACAGAGAGGAATTCACCGTGGAGTGGAGTGTGTGTGTGAGAGAAGGAGGAGGAAGAGGAGTGTCCTTACCCTCGGGCTTCTTATGAATCTGTCTGAACATGCTCTTGTACCAGTCTCTGGGCTTGTTTACACTCTGATGTAAGAAGAGAGTGAAGGTATAGAAAATAAACACACCTGATAAAGAAAGCTTTCTGCAAGTGACAGTTAATGAAGTGGTCTTACTGATCTGGAGGCTATGGGCATCCCAGTTTCATCCACTGGACCGATCCCTGAGAATTTGATGAGCCTCTCCTCCCTGGTGGGATTCCAGCTGCATGGTAGAGTGGCAGAGCTTTGGACACCATTTGACAATCCACCTGTAGGTCCAAGCCATTACTTATTATTTATTTCTTTTCCACACAAGGGTGCTGATTTGATTTGAAAATGAATTCTTACCACGAGAGGGCCCATAGTACGATCCAAAGCTGAGAGTTGTTGGCCCACCTCCATTCTGCTCTGACACCTTAAAAAGATATAAATTATCCCCATTACAAATAATCAACTCAACACTGCAGAACTTAGCTGGATGCAGCATGTGATTCCTCATTTTTCCACAAGGAGGAGCACTTGTTCACTGAATCACACTCACTAATCCTCAGCTTTGTATTTAAAGCGTGCGGCCTGCAGGGCATTAAATACCTTAAACTCTCCAGATGGCATCCTGGCAGAGTGATAGGGGCTCAGAGGAGGAGTGGGGAGACCAGGGGAGATGACCACCTCATGTGTCAGCATGTGCTGATCTGAAGAAACTCCGGGCTCCCCGGAAAAAGTGATCCGGGAGCCATTTGGATGGCCAAGCAGTACTTCCTCTCTTTGCTAAACACAGAGGAAATGAGAAATATGGATGAACAAAAACAATATGTGAACTCTGCTCCTGTCATGTCCTCCTGTTGGCTATGAGTAAACAACAGTTTGGAAGGGGAGGTCATGTGAACTTGTTAACAGTCCAACTATTCTTCAGAGAATAACTGGCCTCAGTGGGGGAGCCCATGATGAAAAAGGCCTCTAATTTATTTAAAGTACGAGCAGTGGGAAGTGGTGTTCCACCCACTTCATCATCTCTCTTGCCACAACTGCAGAAAGGCCTCATTCAAGTTGCAGAGTGGGGGCACTGAAACAGGAGAGGACCATTATGAGCCCATTAACTCCCTATTCACCAGTACTCCCCATTCTGCAGCCAGGGGGGTGGAGCCAGGGCCAGAAGGGTTGAGAAGGGGTCGTTGATGTCAACCTCTGAGTCCAGCAGAGCTAGCCGTGGCCTTCTGGTCTCCATGGTGATCTTTTTACTTCCCTGGCCCATGATGGCCAGTTTAGCTCGTCTTTTGGAACACATTGTATTTGAATCAGGTGCTCTGGTCCTCTCTGTGTGGTTACCAGGGGTCATGGGAAAGCCCCTGTGCCTCATGGTAACACACGAACTGTTATCTGCACCAAAGGCATGTTGTTATGATGTGAAGTCTGGACTGATTTGTGTCACACAATTGGCAATAGCATTTGTTAAACATGCAAATATTTATATATTTGCATGTTTTTATATTATAATTTATATTATAATATAATTGAAAAAGGCTTCACCTGAGACTGCATGTGATCTGCTGTGACAGAAATCAGTTTGTTGTGGCCAGCATCAACAAAGGATCTACAAAGACAAAAAATATGTTATAAAATTATATTATATTTTTTTATTTTCAATACAAATGAGTTTTTATCTGTTGATTGTGTCACTTAAATATTCTGAATTCCAACCCTTTTAAACCTCTGAATCATTTAGCACAGAGCCTCCCTGTCATAAATCCACATTTTACATCCAGGCAGACTTGACAGCTGTTCCATTATCCCACCCCACAAGTATTCCTAAAGAGAGGGAAAGTCAGCGTCACCCGCCACCAAGGAAAAATCCACCCAAAACAATGAGTGGGACTCCCATGCCTGCCTCATACTTCCAAGTCACTCAATGCCATAATAAGCTAGACTAGATGATGGAGAAAGTCGGCTACTGAAAGAGGAGACCGGCTCCTAATCAGTTGCACCTCAGACTAACAGATTAAGCCTGCTGTTTCAACATCAAAGGCATGTGGAGAATGAAAGGGAGGCTGTTTCCGCTCCTGAATGAGGCAGGCACCTATAGCGGCTAAATGGTCCATAATAATAGTGTAGGCCTGGAAACCACAGCCATGAACCCCTGCAATCCTGCCCTCTGTGTGACTAGACTGGACTAGATGTCATCTGATTATTAACCTTTATGCGCTCGGACCGCAGTCAAAAACTGTCTTAAAGACAGAAGATAACAACTGCTGAAGCAAAGAATGAAGTCAGTAGCTTTGGAAGAATGACCAACTCCTGCAGGCTGAAATCTGCCCAACACATTTTGCACTAATGACTTTTCCATACTGCATTTGCAGCTGAGCATTAGAGTCTATAATCACTGTGGTCAAGGCCATGAAAACTAGCAGCACTGTGTTTCAGTGCACAGAGGACACACAGTCATAGAATCAACGTTCCAGTTTCCAGAGAACAGTGTCACTCATCTGAGTCATCATCTCCTAATAAACCACGTTACATAACAGAGAAAAAGATGGGAACCGGAGGATTGTGTCAACAACAATACCGTTAATGCTCAAGCATGACAGATCATCCCCCCACAGCTACCACAGCTAGCTGATTATCTCACCAACAAAAGGAAGAGCTGCAAACAAGCTCTACTGCTAAGTAATAGCTTAAAGTAATGTCAGTGACAGTCAGTGAGACATCAGCGTGCTTGACATACTGGTCTGGTGTCCTCTGAGGAGACAGACACAGCCTCATCACACTGATATATATTAGAAATAACTAGATGAGTAATTTTCAACAGAAGCTCTGGAGGGAAATAAAGGAGCTCCTTATCCCTTCAATGCTGCCTTTGAGAATTCACTAAAAAAAGAGTCCATGCTGGCTGCATAGTTATGCATTGCACTGAATGAAAAACATGCCATACATTAACATACAAACTGACAGTCTGTACTCCAAAATACTGCCTACAGTTGAATACTAAACTGTACTAATAAGGGGCAGATCAAGCTCATCTTACTATCTATCACCTGTATGTAGCAAATGATTGATTTCTGTATGACGGATCAACTGTAAAAACAGCAAGGTGACCTTTGACCTTCTAGATTCAAAATGTCATTTTCAAATATTTTGAGATATTAGATCTCATTGTGTCTGTGGAACATGCTATTTAGTTGGAATTTAGCAAGAATCAGCATAGAAAGAGTTATGGTCACAATGGCCTTTGACCTTTGGCTACCAAATTCGAATGAAGTCAAAACAATTCTCTAGCAAAAAAAACAAAACAAAAATATATCACACTCTCCAAAAACTGGAGAATAAATAAACTCTATATTCCAGATCTAATCTTAAAAAAGTTTTTTTTTTTTTTTATAACAGTGGACACACTGTAACACAATACATGGACTTTAACCACATGCTTTCACTTCTTGGTGAAGCTACTGCAGATCACAGTGTTTAGACTGGCCTGCAGTGAAAACCAGAGATGAAAAGGAATGTAAACAACAGCAAGAGTTTCTATCTTTTCAGCAAAAAACTGGATAGAACTGAAAAATAATAGGACAGTATGATCAAGGGAGACAGAGACGGACACATGATGCCTCAGAGGAATGAGACCACACATTTTCCTTTAGACGGAAATCCTCTTATCTATCTATGTAAAAGTATGTAAATCAGAATAATTGACGACATTATTAAAAGTTTGACAGTCCTCTCAGATGCCTAACAGCTAACATGTCCCTCTTCATCCACGGTACATCCTGATGTGTACACTCATGTCATAACTCTGCCTTGTTACTCTGGGAAGCAAACGCAGAAATCCTCCAGCAGCGCGCGCGTTCCCCCCTTTGAGAGCAGCAAACACAATCCTACCTAATAAGGAAAAATCAGTTGATATCTAGCAAGAAAATCCCGGTCCAGAAGTCTGGCTCTGGTTGGGTTTGCTCTCTGAGTGCATTCTTATGTAGAGACTCAACAGAGGAGGCAGCTACACACACACAGACAGGGATTTAGAAGAGGTGGTGTCTGAGCGCCTGGATGTTGTCTTTGTGAAATATGTGAACGCTATAGCCCACATGTTTACAAGCTAAACCCCCGCTAGGTGAGAGGTCCATTATCACTAGTGGATCAGATGTGGGGATGGAAGAAAAACAGAGCCATAAAAGGTCCATGTGCACCTCAGATGAGGAGATGATGTCCTGCTTCAGACATGCTTTTACAACACAACATATTTCCAGGTTGATGAAAATGTTTAAGCAAGAAAAAAAAAAGCAAGAGCAGGAAAATGACTTTTTTCCTGCTCTTGCTTTTACTTTGAGGATAAATAAGGACATGCAGGATGAGGATCAGGGGACTTTTGGTATAAAAAAAAAAACTTTCTCAGGAAACTCATCCGGTCTCTTCAAACACTCAGCCAGATGTTAAATTGTATACAAATAAAAAAAAAAAAAACACATTTGTGTAGAGACATATTGACGGAACCAAGTAACTTAAGTGAAGGCTTACTTCTCCTTTTTATCCAGAGGAAACCAGAATATTATCAGAAGCTGCTGAGCCAGAGCAGACCTGCTCAGCAGCTACAAGGTCGGTGACCCTCACCACACCCCTGTGATTCCTGTGAATCACAAAGGGAGATTTCCATTGCCAGTAATGGTGCCACAACAATAACAAAAAACTGGCAAATTTTAACACATACGTTAAAACAGAGCTTAGTACAGCCAGTCATTAGCCCTCAAATTTCTCCCATTGAAGGAGGTGAGCAGGTCATTCTGTGATGGCTCCACCACACACACACACACACACACACACACACACACACACACACACACACACACACACACACACACACACACATTTTGATCTTCATTCATTAGCACAAGACATGCCTTCTGTTTGTGAGAGCAGGGTCAGTTAATCATTGACATGGTGGGAAAGGCCACACAGTCACATCTACATCCTGCTCACATGCATAATAAAAATACAGACAGACTGACAAAACTGAGCATAGTATTTTTTGGGTCACTCTTCATCTTCTAGAGATTCTGTCTCATCTTCAAATGACATTCTGATCTTCAAATAAAATCATTACGTCATTGTAACCTATGCTCTGGACTGACTTTCTTATCACCTAATTGCAAGTACACAATGTTACTGCTGCTCCACTAGTTATGTAACAGGCTCGTAAAACCAAAGAAAACCTGCTTTAAAAAGAAATGATACGGTAATTAGAAGCACATTTGCTGAGTAAATAAAACAGGCATTTATTTCTAAACATGTTAAGTCACTGCGCAGCTATGTGAGAGACCGGGTCTGCGAACGTGATCAGAGAACCGCAACGCTGCCCCTTCTGTGTGGACGGAGCCCATACAAGGTCGTGGAGCCGCAAGTTTATGATATGCAGTTATTGGGGGATACACACATTTATCAAGGAGGGAAGTGTTTCACCTCCTTGTATGGTGCTCCTCCAAGTCTGAGGAGTCAACAGGAGGAGTCTGTGTGCTTCTTGTCAATAGAGAGGCGATGTGTTCCCAGGAGGTAATAAATCTCCTCCCTTTCTGAGAAGAGTCCAAACAGTTTATCAGATTTGTTCTTGAACGCTTCGCATCACTCCTTATTTGTGTGTACGTGCGCATAACCAATCTGACATGAGAAAACGCACAGTAACCAGAGAAAAATGCCACAAATCCTCATGCCTGTCATTCTGCATCTTCAAAGCCACCTGTGGATATGAACACTGGCAGCAAAACACTGCAGAAATATCACAAAGGGAGTCAGATCCGGCTGTGGAAATCACCCCGACAGTGAGGAGGGCCTCCGCTGATCCCTGGACAGTCCTTGGGGGGGCATTAGTGTTGATATCTGCAGCAGGATGGAAGAGAATTCTGACAAGAGGGGGACAAGAAATGACTCTCTGGAGCTCACCTGGCAGCTGCCAGTGTACACATACCCAGTGGACAGAACAATGAGAGATGACACAGCCACAGTCAGTCCAACTCTGTTTCAACATCAGAGTTACACAGGTTAACTTGTTTTCTGGTGAAGACTCTCCTCTGTTCTGTATTAATCCTGCAGAGCTGCGTGTAATATCCAGTGAGAAGTCAGACAGGTTACTCAACCTTTAAAAACACACTTGCACAACACACACACACACACACACACACACACACACACACACACACACACACACACACACACACACACTCGTACCTATAAGCTGCCACTACAGCACTCCCTGTTGTTTAAAATGTGTGCTCCCATGGGAGTGAGTGTACTCACCACCTCTCTGTGTGTCTGAGTCGTGCAAAAAAAACAAACAAAGTGCAGAACTTCACCTCACTTTCTCTGTGTGACTCTTGAAACTAACCAGGACACACAATCTCACCCTCTCTCTCTCTCTCTCTCTCTCTCTCTCCCTCTCCCTCTGCTCTTGCCGTGCCTGCCTCCACGGAGGACTTCCCGGTTGACAAGCATCGCCATAGCAACCTACTTCAACTCCCACCCCTCCTTGTTCAAAAGGCACCCTGCTCTCTTGGCTTGTCAGTCCAGGGCACCTCCTTCAGTGAAGCGGCCTCTATTGTTGTGATAAGGTGATATTTCACAGCTCAGGGTTAACTAAAGGGGAATGCAAATAGTTCATCACCTCCACCTCCCCTGTGCCCAGTCACTGTGATATCTCTCCCTCTCCTTTTGTGTGTGTGTGCAAAAAAGGACAGGGCTCTGCCAAGCCAAAGGCATGAAGGGAGAATAAGAGCTCTGGAAATGTTTCAGGGTCATTACTCTATGCCATGTAGTCAAGCACAGACTTCTCTCTCACCAGCAGTACTGGATGTCAACAGTGAAATATGTTTTGCCCTTTAAAGAGCTTTTATTCAAACTCGGAGATGTGCACGGACACAAAGAGCCAAAAAGAACATTCTGGAATCCTCACTGCCTCTCCTGCTTGCCCAACAAAAACCAGGATTTCCAGTTCGCCTGCAGCTCTCGCCAATAAAGACAAACAGTGAAAAACCTGTGTTCTGTCCTGCTGACGGCAGCAGGTAGGGTGAGTTTCAAGGTCCATGCTGCAGGTGAATGATCCAGTCACCTGCTATCATATGTATATCATGCCCTGGCAATAAAACAGACAAACAATAACCAGTCTGTATTTTTTTAAACAGCACGTCTCCTAGTACTTGAAATTGAAGGACTCGGCTCTTTTTAATAATTCAGCGGTCTGGCTAGCAAAACCAGGAGCACATATCCATTTACTTAGCCTCACAGGGGTGTTTTTGCCAAACAGTTTAGTCGCTGATGCTGAAGCGCAGGCCATTCTAGAGGAGGCTGCCTTCATAATGTGTTGTGGAGCAGACTTTCACCCCGCTGTGACCACGTCTGACACTCTGCCACTCTAAATGAGGTAATCATGCAAGAGGCTATTACACGTTTGGTCCAGAGGGGACTGGACATGTCTCTCACACTGGATGCTTGCTCTCCTTTTTGTTTTCATGACGGTTCCACATTTGAAAAGATAAGCAGGACAGGAAGGGAGGTGCACATGACTGTACCCTGAGATGGGCGAATTCCAGCAGACCTTCACTGTGCTGTGAAGACCCGACACTGCCCTTTCACACAGCTCATTAAAAGGATGACAGCCAAAGAATCCAGTGAGTGAATAAACCATGACATGAAGAAGTTACATAATCATCATTGATGACTATAGCTGTGGGCTTTTTTTTTTTTTTTTTTTTTTTTAACCTTCATCGGAGAAACAAGAGAACTGCAAGTCCGCAAAAAGTTATGAAGCTCTTATTGAAAACGAAGATATGACCGTATAGAGTCAGCAGGTAAACAAGCAGAACGCTGCATGGACAGATAAGGAGCTGTGGACATACAGTGTGTTGTTCACGCTGCAGGTTGAGCTCTGAGGTAGAGCTTGTGGAATTTCACAAAAGCATCAGGGTTTATTTTAGCCGTAAACAACATTTTTCTGCCTCAGGACGCTCTGTCACACACTGCAGCCTGACGAGAACAAACATCTCACTATAGACATACATCCTCATGGGTGCTCAGTGATGCTGGACAGAGGTCTGATGATAACCATCTTTTGAACCTTAAAGTCTTCCTCATACAACCCATTTGCTACGGACACTTACAGAGGAACATTCTGAACGCAATCACAACAACAATCAGTGTTCACTGGAAAACTAAAGATATAATAATGTCTACCGCGTGACAGGTAGTCAAATCAAAACTAAACGAGTGACAGAATTCTTGGAATGAATGCACTTCCTCATGACAAGAAGCCTTAGTGAGAAGTGGAGACACAAGTTGTGGAGTACTTACAGTCAGGCTGAGCAGTGAGGTCTCTTCAGCACAGGACAGAGGAAGTGAATGAATAAGAAGGAGGGAACGTCTGCTGCTCTCCTCTCTCTCTCTCTATCTCCCTCCCTGTTTCTCTTTCTCAGGCCAACAGGGTGTCTTTTATCTTTGGTGAATGATTCAGCCTGGGTCTGAATGTTTGACTGGGTGTCCGTAGGCGTATACATATGTATGTGTGTGTGTGTGTGTGTGTGTGTGTGTGTGTGTGTGTGTGAGAAGCACTTTAAAGCTCATCAGGGAGAAGGCGCTCAGTAATAGTTTCCATCCACAGCTGGAAATAATAGAGATTCCCATACAGACATAGGCTCAGTGGAACCACCCTCCAGTGTTTTTTTTTTTACGCACAACGGAAGAGGAGGCGATTCCTTCTTAATAAATAGGCCTGAGTGACACCCTTATGATCTTTTCCCCTGTCTTTATTATATATATATTGGGCACAAAAGGCCAGATGAAGTGCTTTAGAAAAGATCCAGGTAGCTCACCTGTCAAAGCACAAAGACTGTGTATCAGTGAAGTACAACAGTGTTCAAACACAGGCCCACATACACATAGTCTCAGACAGGGATCAGTATTTCCATGTTCTGTTCCAGTACCAGGCATCACTTACAGCAACGACGCCAAAAGAAGCAGCGGCACCTCCTTCCAATGTAGAATTCCAAGTCTGCAACTTAATCGTCCACATTAGCTCTATGTGGAAGCTTCTGTTAAGCTTCTGAGGTGTTTATCTGTCAGTTCCTGCTCCTGTCAAATGAGCTCACAGACGCCTGCTGGATTCTCTGCAACCATGCAGCCGCTGTGCCAAGATAAATGTTTAACAGTTTGGTAGATCAGGAAGTAAAGGTTTCTCTGTGGAGCCATGTTGGACCCAGGAAATGACCACATCACCAAACCGCTCCACAGAAACCTTTGTTTTATCCAGTCTGCCAGTGGAGCAAGCAACTGTTTAAATATGGAAGTTTTATCTGCTTGTGAGACAAAAGTCACTTTTTATTATATATAATAAAATTAATAATAATTAAGCTGCAATGATCTGGTTCATATAGGTACAAACACTGATCAAAACTTTAATTCATTCAGTTTCAAAATTCAGCCCCAAAAAGTATCCTCTCCCATCACTTTCACAGACTGACGTTATAAATGGCACCACACTGCCGCCCAGTGGACCCAAGGAGAAGTGCATGCAGGAATGATTTTACAAGCCACAGACAGGTGTCACCACAGTTAATTTTTTGGGTTTTTTTTTTTTTTTTTTTTTTATAATCAAACTGTTAAAATTAACTTTAAGAAATCACTATCACCACTGATTAAACATCAGACTGAGTTGTTATCTTGTAGTAATTTGCATTTAAGTTTGAGAATTGGATAAAAACCTTCTTTTCATATATGTTTCACATGGTTTTATTATTATTTTATTAAATAAATAAGTCAAAGTCCTTCAGACTGTGAATATTAT
>JAVQJX010096048.1:0-13424 GCA_036025115.1 Ambassis agassizii | reverse complement strand
TATTCAGTATTGTAAACAGTGTCATTGCTGTCTGTGACCCTATAACAACAACGCTCCTATAAATTCAGATTGACCCGAGAGAAGGCTTTTTATTAAGAAATAAAGAACGGAAATGGGGTAATGTATATATTTATAGATTTGTATGAATTGACATCATATAGATAAATTATAAATCTCATTTTATCCCTCAATGATTTGCAACAGTGAAATGACGGCGTAAACCGCGAAAAGTGACATTATGTTGGAAACTTCCCTAATTAGAGCCACACGTGATCACTTTGACAGAAGGGAGCGTCGCATACGAACACACTTTATCCTTCCGCCAGATGTATGAAACAGAGCGTTGCTCCTTCTCGAGGTTAAAACAATTATATACTCAAGCAGTGAGCTATCATTACTCAATATTAATTGTTGAAATTATATTACATGATTCTACATTATTCGGCTTTAATTAAGCTGGGGGGACTATATTGCGAAGGCGGCAGGATATCTGTTCTAAAATCCCAGCCTGCTCTACCTTCTTTTTTTCCTTCGGTGGAGGCCATGATGGAAGCCTGAGAGTTCAGCTGGAGCGAGAGGAGCGAGAAAAGAAGATGATTACCCGGGACGGAACTGTCAAACCAGCCTGTGCAGATTTTTAATATTTGTATAACCTATATATACATTTAAGGTGGAGCCTGTCACTTTTATTCAGATGTGTTCTTGGCAATCAGTCGATGACAATGTTAAATCGTTAGGAGGCTTCTGGATCGAAAAAGGAGGCAGCATTCGCTATTGTTGCTACCTAGCTACGCTAGCTAGCTAGTTAGCTAGCGAGCTAGCTACATCTTAGAGACTGGATACGGCTTTTAGAGAACCGGTGAGTTCTCCTTTCTGCTGTCAATCGCGGCAGCTGCCATTGAGCCAACAGCTTGGACCGTGTCTGGTTTCTAAAGTTTTTTTTTTCTCAGAGGACAACTGCATGTATTTTATTCGGGGGTGTTTGCAAAACGAATTGCAGGATTGGGAAAATCGGGCCTGCACGGAGGAGCAGAGCAAGGCCCGTCTTTATGATCCAGAGGAAGCCTTTCTAATCCTACCGACAGCCACTGCTAGCTCTGCTGGCTAGCACGTCTCTGTGAGGACTTGCAAAATTCAGCAGCCAACAAGCCAGAGCAGACCCACTGACTGCGACATCTACGACCATACAGCCAGTGCTCGATAAACCTGTTCTCATCATTTAGCCCATATAGACTCCTGTCACCTGCTACAATGGCTGCGATTATAAAAGAAATGGTCAGTCGGAACAAAAGGAGATACCAAGAGGATGGTTTCGACCTGGACTTAACATGTATCCTTACATGCGTTCCTCATTTTCATTGCATTCTGAGCATTGACTAGAAAATGTCTTTTAATTTGCATTGACTGCTGGTGCTGGAGGCAGGATGGTCAGTGGGGTAAAGTAGGGGTAGTTAGCTTTCCTGCTACTTAAGTTAGCTGGCTGGCTAGTTGGTTAGACGACGCAGCTTTTACTGTCACCCAGCACGTTTGAAAGATGGTGGATCTGTCAAACCAGCACGCACAAATGTCACAGTCACAGCTGGAAACCCCCGTTCAGATGGACACTAGTGTGTGTGTGTTACAAACGACAGAGTATTTAATCTGCATACCAGTCTCCCAGTGGTGGACTGACTGGAGGTTGATTGGCGGTATCTAGTCAGGATTTATGATCATAGGTGCTTGCAAGCACTCAAAAGGCATTTAGTGTGTGTTTATATCAGGTTTCTGCAGTGTTTTTATTGCCATACAGAATGGATGTTAATAAGGTAGGTTTCTGGTTCATTATGATAGGATTATACAAATAGCTGAAAAGCCTGGTCTCACTCTTCTACAATTCTCTTTGGGGGAACATTCATTGATGGACTCAAAAACGTGAGAATCAAAATTAAATTCTGATTCCTCTTATGGAAATTCAGCTTTCCAGGTGTGAGAATTGCCATTTCAGCCTCATACACAACTGCTGATAATAGTTGACTTGGTTCACTGGTCTGGTATCGCTGGTGCTAAAGTTGGTACACTGACTTATTTGGCTGGTGATAAACTAGATCAACAACTGGTTGACCATGACCATCTAAATGCATAATGCAATATGTGATGGTGCATAGAGTGGGCCATGGTTACAATCATGGTGGAAGTGCACTTTTGTCATGATGCTTAACTGCCATTTTGACTTTTTGAGTCCTGAGTTTTGATATTTTTGTATTTTACAGTAAATCTGTAGCTTGTTTTTTGAAATGCAAAGCATACCTCATTTCTTAAATATGAACGTTTACTGTTTTTTAGCCGACTGTAAGAAACGTGTATTTGAGATATGAAATTGGATTATGGAATATTGTATTTTTCATTCATATTTTGGACCAAATTATTCTTCTAAAGGCAAATCAAGGAAATGCTTGTGGCAAATAGAAATGCAGATCTATGTAAATCCATATGCATGAACAGGAGTATTATTTTCATCATTATAAATGTAGTGCAGGTTATCAGGCTGGTGTGCAGGTTATCTTGAATCAGCGCTGCCTCTATAGATAGATGCTGAAGTGATTTCAGGTGGAACTGTCAACTATGATGTATGTGTGACTGATGCTGAAATGCGCGCATCACAGTACAGGTCTTTCCCACGTGCTTTTATAATGTGGTAAATATAATGTCAGGTCTGTCAGTGGCAGGACTCTGTGGTGTGCCTCTACAGCTTTTTTGTACATGTGTTAAAAAAGGGGGGCACACTACTCAAAAGTGGCATCTTTCTTTGTCTTGGAAGTGTCTTCTTGTTCAGATGTGGGTCCTTTCGAACTCTTCCTTTTATCATTTTTGGCATGCGTGTCTAAAAACAATATGGGCTCTCTGCAGTTATGTAATGCAGTATCACAGTTCTGGGAATTGCCCTTAAAATAGAGTTGCCAGTGATCTTGTATCAGCATTGCTGTCTGAGTGCTCTTTCCCTCCCTTACCCTCTCAACCCACCACCTCTCCTTTTGCTCTTTTTCTGTACTACTCCCACTCTAATCGTCCCTCCCAGTGCATGCCCCCTTCCCTCTGCTCTCCTCCTTTTCCTGTCCTGCCCACCTCCTTCTCCTCCTCACTTAGCGCTCTTGCCGGTTCCCACTATCCCTTTCCCCCTTCTCTCTTGCTGTTAGTTGTGGATTTGGCGTGTGTATAGTGCAGGGCTGGCTTTAAAGAAAAAGGCATGCCTAAAACGGCAGATTTTCTTTCCCCCCCTCCTACTTGGAGCTTCCGTCAGGGGTCCCGCATATGAGCTTCCTCTCAGCTGCAGAGACCAAGCCCCCTGTGCTCTGGGCTGAGGCTCTCCTGGGAGCATTGGAGCTTTTTAAAAACACTTAGAATAGTCTGACTGGGATCATTTTGCCTGTAGGTCCAAGGGTTAGAGTAGTCCATTAAATAGCATAGAAAACCTGCATTCTGCTCCTAATTAAGACTTTGAGGCATTATTGGACAGGATTACAGCATATGCAGATAGGCTAGTATGGATGTAGCTTGGCAATATGCAAATAATACCATAGATTTGCTGTTGGGCTTGTTGAATTCAGGCTACATTAAGACTCTTACTTAATTCCTTTTGAAAGCATCTGTTTTTTCATAGTGGCTTCCATGTGACAGCTGTCAAACATTTTTTTCTGCACTTACATGTCTGCTGATGGAACAGTGAGTAGTGTGTGCGCCATGAAAAGTGTGTTTTTCATGTGCAGGTACTTGATACGTATGTGTGCACATTGGCAAAGTTGAGGATGGTATACAGCACCCGCCAGCTACTCCCCTCACCACAGCTCACAGACGCGTGTGTCAAATTTTTCTGACCAGTTAAAAAGTGATTTTAACTCTGGGGGGGAAAAGCTCTGCTCAGAATGAAACTCATCCAATTAGAAATATTCAGCTCTTCTATTTTTGACACCATGGCACAGGAAGTGTAAGAAAAGGTTGCCCTTTAGTCAGTGGTTAAAGTGTGAAATCCCACAGCTTAGGGTGACAAGCAGACTTCAGTTACAGGTAGGCGTTGCAGCCGAGCCTTGAAGACATGCATGCCAACAGAATTAGTCTTTTCATTGCAACATGACACTTGGGTGCCTTTTAAGATATTTAAAAAAGTCAACCTAATATTTGGCCGCAACATTGTCCATTATCACTGAACTGTGCCGTCCCCAAGTCAGTGACATAAGGCAGCTGTGAAGGCAGGTGAGGTGTAGCACACACAAAGTGGTGCAACCAGAAGTTAAACTGGTTGTGTGGTTGATAAAGTGCTGCTTTACATTTTTATGCATGGCTGTGTGTCATAGAAACAGCACAGCTAACTTTACCTGTAACTCGGGTCAGAGCAGTTTGTTTTTTCTACCTGTGTGTGTTCTTGTCATGTTCTGCCTGCATTCAATATCACAGATATTCAAATTAGTCTGCACTGAGCTCAAAAGAGAGATAAGCCAAACATTTGCAATCATCCCAATATAACTTTGGGCTCTAAAAATACATACGGGTCAGGGAGCAGAGACTCTCCTCGTGCTCCCACATGTGGGCCTGGCTGAAGCAGGAGCGCTGTTACTCTTGTCCTCTCTGCCTGCTTCTCACTGTCAAGGCCATCTGTCACAACACACACGCACTCACACTGATCAGCGCTCTTCCTCTGTGCCTCCCATCTATCCATAACTACAACACCACTCTCATTTTGACATTGTCTTTTTTTTGCCTCTGCATGTCATCTCTGCGTTCTTTTATTCTAATCTGTGAATTCTTATAGAATATATTATAGTATAGAACTATTTTACATGTCTGTCTAAAGCGCAGCTACATTGTCTGATTCTTATACATGTTACCTTATGAAGGCCTGATTTCCACAGCTATGCACAGTGTACATTTCTTGACCCCTGCCTGAACAGATATCTACCCAAACATCATCGCTATGGGCTTTCCAGCAGAGAGACTTGAAGGCGTGTACAGAAACAATATAGACGATGTAGTACGGTAAGTGATCCTTTTTTGTGAATGTAGAAAATGGTAATGTATTAAATTGTATTCATTGGGCCAATACTCATCTAATTATATTTTCTATTTGGTCACTTTCTTTCCTGTAAACAGGTTTTTGGATTCAAAACATAAAAACCATTACAAAATCTACAACCTGTAAGTGTTTCATGTGTTTCACATTCTGTTTGTATCTGAAGTGGTCTTGTTTACTTAACAACTTCCTCTGTGATCATTAACTGGAGTTTGTTCTTCCCATTTCAGCTGCGCAGAAAGACACTACGATGCTGCCAAATTTAACTGCAGAGGTAGGCTGCTTTACATTTTATACAAATGCTCTTTAAAGCAACAGCTCGATCTCAGACACAGCATGTTAAATATATCACATAATGTCCACTGTGTTTTCCTTGCCATATTGTGTCCTCTGACCTGTTTCTGGTGTGTTTTGGTCTACCTCTCTCTCTTTTTTTTTTTTTTTCCCTCCTCTCCTTATTACAACTTTGCATGGGTCTGCATTTCTTCACGTATCAGTTGCACAGTACCCTTTCGAAGACCACAACCCTCCTCAGCTGGAGCTAATTAAACCATTTTGTGAAGACCTGGACCACTGGCTCAGCGAGGATGACAATCATGTGGCGGCCATCCACTGTAAGGCCGGGAAGGGCCGCACCGGAGTCATGATCTGCGCTTATCTCCTCCATCGTGGCAAATTCCTGGAGGCCCAAGAAGCACTTGACTTTTATGGCGAAGTCAGGACAAGGGACAAGAAGGTGAGACGTGGAAACAAAATGATTCTATCATATCAGACTTCATCACTTTAGATCACTGTATGTGTTTTTAGATTTGAAATGTGTGTATTATTAAAACATTCATTCATTCTTTCACTCCCTGTGAAAGACCGTTCAAGTCGGTCAGTTTGCATGCTGAAATATAAATTAGTATTTTTTTTTTTTTTCCTAGGGAGTAACGATCCCAAGCCAGCGCCGCTACGTCTACTACTACAGCTACCTACTGAAGCACCAGCTAGAGTACAAGCCGGTGGCGCTCCTCTTCCACAAAATGGTGTTCGAGACTCTCCCCATGTTCAGCGGGGGCACCTGCAGTGAGTCACTCTCATGTTCATCTTCAACACCAAAAACTAGGGCGTAGGCATGCATACAGGCCGCTGTTCAAACGGAGCGAGAATGTGTGTGCATGGTGCACTGTATGGTTCACCCACGCTATACAGTCAAGTAGTGTAGAACAGTATGGGTCACCAATGGTCGGACTGAATCGCCCGGCACCAGGTTCAGAAAAAAAAAAAACTAAAGCACGGCCAATTCAACTATTAAGTGAACTTCTAAAACGCTCAGTAAGCTACAAAGTTTAGCAATAGTATAATTGATGCACCACGTTTGCACACAGTATTCAAAATGGTTGTAATGTGCAAAACAGTTTAAACATAGCTCAGTGTTGTAGCAAGCAAGAGATTGAAGTGTTTTACTTAAGCAGGAGGTAACATAAGAGTCATTAAGAAGAATTAAATATTTTGACCATTTCATTTTTGTATACAGTTGCTCAAAATTCAAGTGTTTAGATGTCGCTGTTGGTTTCAATCCTTCAATCCGAGGTGTTTGCATATCACTGCATGTTTGCATGTAGCATGAGTGGACTGTTGTAGAATGGAAACATGCAAACAATTTGCACTTGTTGTCCCCTGTTTTGATGGTAGAGTGACATAGGCCAAAAGCAAGCATGTTGACATAACTGACATAGTGACACTTGCTGTATGTAGGAAAACAGTTTTTAGTGGCCTTTTTTTTGGTTTAACAAACAAAGCAAAACAGGCAACATACTCAAATGTGTCTGAGTCACATAGTGTTATGTTATCCTTCTGTCTCGATTCATCCATTTTTAGCTGGTTAGAAAAAGCACCCCTTCTTCCTTCATATCTGTGGCTTTCCCACCCTAACACCTGACTGCACTCAAAAGTCCTGACTGTATCGATTCTTCTCTTCCCTGCTAACCATCCCCTTATACAAAAAAAGGCCCTATTCTGAGTTTGACATCTTCATATTGATGTACAGACATTACTGATTTTCTAGCCTCACTACAGCAATAAAAAGGAGCTAGTTGGACAATGAGAGCACATCACAACTTTCAGATGTTTTGTGGTTGCAATCTACACTACACTTTACTCTTCCACTTGAAAGACATTATACATTTTTATGTTGTTGTAGATGTTAATATTTGTGTTTGTGCCTGCTGTGCTGTCAAGCCCCTGACAGGCCAGCCAGGCCCTGTTTGTGATAATCTTCTCCTTTCTCTCTAAGGGGACAGTACCGTTAAAAACAGGAGCGAGCCGACCCCTCAGGGCTTCAAGAAAGGGAATTGGCATTGGGGTAAATGAGCCTTTCATCTATTATTTTTATTCTTATTATTTCAGTCATTTGCTTTTATATGGCCGCAGAGATCCAGCAGGCAAGAGCGGTCAGAAGGTAGACATGTTGCTTAGCAGGATAGGAAATGAAGCAAGAACTCCCAACACCTCCCCACCCAGACAAGAAGTAGAAAGGGTTTAAATTCTGCAATGTGTTGCACTGGTCCAAGACCAAACCATGACTGTCTACCAGAATAGGGTCCTGTTTCTCTGGTTCTGGGTCTCTTTGGGTGTTACATTTTGTGGTCTGCTACTTTCCCCTTTCTCCTCCTTAATTTTAATTAGTTTTTGCACTTATCCAGTGGGGTGGTGGTGTGCTGTTGCTTTTGTCAGACTCATGTAATAACACTGGTATCCTGTGTCGCTTTCCTGATTCACGCTTCTCTTTCACTCACTCCTCCTTCTGTCTTCTGTCTCAAACCTCGCACATCTCTCACCACATTCCTGTGCGGCATCAACACTTTTTTTTTGCAGATCCCCAGTTTGTGGTTTATCAACTGAAAGTCAAGATCCACACGTCGAACCCCGCTCACACACGGCGCGAGGACAAGCACATGTTTTTCGAATTCCCCCAGCCACTGCCTGTTTGCGGGGACATTAAAGTGGAGTTCTTCCATAAACAGAGTAAAATGATGAAGAAGGTGAGTTTATTTCAGCTGAATAAAAGTATGCATTTCCATCAATTGTATCTTTCACTGCCATTAGTGGCCAATCTATAATTTATTGGGGCGTTCAGGTGATTCATATATTAAATTGCATTTATTTATTCCTTTTTTTTTTTCTTTTTTGCAATTTTTGTATTTCTTTTGGCAGTGGACAAAACCTCTTGGTTTATGTAAATGTTTGTGTCCACAATGTTGTACAGGACAACCTCAATGGTACTGCTTTGATAATGATTTAAAAAAAAAAAAAATCAAATATTAAGCTTCACTTGCTGCTTAGACAGCACAGGCTGTAAAATATTTTCCCATAATCATCTGTTAATGCGGTTTCACTTCCCGATTTCCAAAACTACAGCATGGGCTGAGAGCATCAAAAAAACGTGGTGTTTGTGTTTACGCATAATCATGATAACTTTGCTTTTATATATTTTCCCCTCACCAAGCACAGATGATATTCTGTCCAAAAAACTTCAAAAAGCCAATTGCCTACATGTGGCATGAGAAGATAGGTTCTTTTGAGTTGATCCCTTGTTGACTGTCCTGCTGCCTTAAATTTTTAAATGCATATTAATCCACAGCTGAAAATAGACCCCAACAAATCAAGTTTATTCCACTTTGAGTAATGTTTGCTAAAAACTCCATTGACCATGGGCTGGGTAATGTCCTGAAATAGATTTTTTTTTTTTTTTTTTTTTAAGGAAACTATTTTTGTTAGTTGATCCACTTCTTCTGTAGAACAAATATGCTTGGGGCTGAGTCAGATTAATTAATGGTTGGTTGGTTACTAGATTTGTTGATAATAAGAAAACAAATATGTTTCTGTTCGACACTGTATTTTGACTTATTATTGGACCCTTTGTGCCCATTCAGGACAAAATGTTTCACTTTTGGGTGAATACATTTTTCATCCCTGGACCAGAGGAGAGCGTGGACAAAATGGAGAACGGTGCAGTGAACAATGCGGAGAGCCAGCAAGGAGGACCGGGACCGGGCCAGCCACAGAGCGCTGATTGCAGGGACGGCGACAGGGACTACCTCATCCTGACGCTCACAAAGAATGACTTGGACAAGGCCAACAAAGACAAAGCTAACCGCTACTTCTCGCCAAACTTCAAGGTAAAGAGGGATGGAGTTTAGATCCAATTAAGATATTAGTCCCACAAAAGGAATTGCTGATAACTGTAAGTCTGTTATTGAGTAAGCTAATTGCAGTGCTCTCCAATCAACTGTTTTTTTTTAAGTTTGATTACTGTTGTAGGCAAGTAATCAGTCTCACTGCACAGACTAAAGTCATTTGTTTTCATTTACAGGTGAAGTTGTATTTTACGAAAACCGTGGAGGAGCCTTCGAATTCTGAGGCTAGCACTTCGACATCCGTTACCCCGGACGTTAGCGACAATGAGCCAGACCATTATCGATACTCTGACACCACTGACTCTGATCCGGAAAATGAACCTTTTGATGAAGAGCAGCACACCCAAATCACCAAAGTGTGAACTCTTTTTAAACAGGAAAAGAAGAAATTATACACCCGAAAAAAGGAGAAAACTTGAATATAAACTCAAAAGAAGAACCTTTGTCCCTTCCCTCCCCCAGATGGCAATAGAATATCATCATGTCAAATGCCAACTTTAGGGAAAAAAAGATAAATATCCTGACCAATATATTGTTTTTTTTTTTGTTTGTTTTTTTCTTTGGCACGGCCATGTACCATGTGCGAGGTATTGACACTGTTGCCCCATGGGAAAAGGTGCTGTAGCTATAAAAATGTGTTTATATATATATACATATGTATATGTATATACATATATACATGCATATATAAACAAACTTTTTTGTGTCAAAGACAATGGAAAGAGTACCACAATCAGGAGACGGGAGTTGAAGTGTGGGAGAAGTTAGAATGATATACTAGGACTATGCTGCTCCTTCTCCTGTCTAAACCAAGGCCAGTGCTGCAGTCACTTTGTTTCACTCCCTCTCTTCTCCTCCTCCCCTTCTCCTTTCATCTTTTACTCTCCCCACCCTCCATCCTTTCCTCCTTCCTATATTCCTTTACTGTGAATGCTTTTTGTGCTCTTTGCAGGCTGTCTCACGTGACTTTTGGCCTTTGTGCAGTGCAAACTGCATGCGGGCAGTGGGTTGGGGGTGGGCGGGGTTATGAAGAGGCTGTGATGATGTCTAAAGCATTGCCATTCCTGTTCCCACTGTGTAAGCGTTAAATTATGCAGAACAAGGCATCCCATGTAATTGTTAATGTTTTTTTTATCCTAAGATAATAAAAATATAATACACAAAACAGCAGGGAGACAAGTGTTTGCAATAATGTTGACACTACATTTAAAGGACAGTGGTGGTTTGCATGTATTGGAATGAGCGTCCATCACTAATAAATGTATGCAATGTTGTCTTTAAAAAAAAAAGAGAGAAAAAAAAAATCAGGTCTGAGATTTGTCTTCTGCGTGGGGTTCCCCAGTGCTTTGAGTCATGCACAGAAAATTACATCAGAGGTTTATGTAATACTCTCCCTTAATGAAAATCATGCTGAATGAAAATATTTTCTAATATGCAGTTGTCATCAGGCTGTAAGGCCACTGTGGTCTTTAACTTAACACCACTGCTGTCAACTGAAATCACACTTTCAAGTGATGGCACCCAGATGTAATTTGAATTTTAGCATGTGTGAAATGGAGTGTTTAGTGGAGGAAAAAAATGTGTACGAGTGCTGTGCTTGGTGAGAAAAATGCTGTAAAGCAGGTTGTCGTTGCAGCTGTTGATGCTGTGTTAACAGTAACTTCCTGCTTTAAAGGTCACTGCTGCAAATAGCGGGAGGGACCTGAGGTAGGGAAGTGATGGAAGGATTATTAAAAGTTCAGCTAAGGGCAAAGAACCTACTTCAAACAAACGACACTGATTCAGTGCTGAGCATCTGCATTCATGCCAGGCATTCAGTGAGAGAACATGTTTATAACTACAATAACTAACTCAGATTTGACTTGCAATTGAAGTTCCAGGTAACATACATTTCCTGAATTGATTTCAAAGTAAACCCCCCTGGCCTCTGTTTATTAATTGTCAGCCAAAAGCTGGCTGACTGCATTCAGAGTGGTGGCTGCTGCTGCTGGTTAATCAAGGCGTTCTCCACATGAAATGAGCAGAGGAAGGAAAGGCTACCAGCCCAGGAGGGAGGAGTGCGAGGCCTCGGGTAGATGAGTCTAGCTCTGCTCGCAGGCAACTCCCCAAATGAAAGAGTAACAGGATTAACAAGCATGTCGCTGTGATAGGAGAGCACAGAGTGGCAAGACCCTGGCTAAAGCATGGCCCAGAGTCTCCTGATAATAAAATAAAGTCTGAATTAAACATATATATTTAAAAAAAAAAATGTTCCACCCCCAGAGGCTGGCACTCACATAATCCCCTTCTGCTCTATTAAGACTCAGTCCCCGGCGTTCGTGTTGATAGAGACATCAAAGCTAACCAGCGCAGCGTCAAATGAGACAGTCAGAAGTCGCAGGGGCCCGCCTGTAATTGGCTGAGCTGAGAAGGAGAGAGAGACTCTGCTAGATTAATAATGGATGTGATGTGCAGGGTTAAGAGAAACTAGAGAGATGCCACAGCTCTCCACAGGCTGACTGAGAAGAACCAAGATCCCGGGTAAAAGAGAGTCCACATCTTTGCTTTAATTGCCTGCTTTAATTGCCTTCCTCTTTATCAAGCGCACACCAACGCCAGAGCTCCACCTGAAATATTCATCCAAGTCAAGTCAATGTATAGCTCCATTTGTATGGTTTGATTCCTCTGCTTTGACACATCTTCTGAGATCCATTCTATTACTTAAAAAGTTATAAAAAAAAGAGGGCAATATGATGAGATAGTAGCACTCTATAAAATGTATTTCATCTATGTAGAATCACTTGTTTTTTAAAAACCTCACAGCTGTGTTATTTTACATTGTTTGAATTAGTAACCATGCTAAACAAACAAGCTTACACGCTTGCTTAGCTATCATTAGCAAGGTCATTGTCATGTTGTTTTCACTGGCTGTGTACACATGGATACAAGTGCTTTCATCCCACCAGTTTGTAATAGACACTTGCGGTATAGCAAATAGAGAGGTCAAGCATCACCCGTAATGGTGGCCCCCCAAGGGACCCCTATGAATGAAAACAAACGTAATTGCTACGGCTAACACATACATGGGATTTAAAGTACAATGTTGCGGTTCTGCTCAGTCAGCAAGTTGTCAGATGTTGGTAAGATGCAGTCAGCTGGTCAAATTCTGCAGCGAATATCCAAAATGAGATGCAGACATGATGATGTGAGCAGGTCTTAAGTTATCAATAAATAAGGATTACTATGAATGATGTGATATTGACACCATTGGAACAATTATTATTATTTCATGTTTTTTTATCTTGTTTATTAAGAGTCATATTTTTGTCCACTGTACAGTAAAAAATTAGGGCCGGCACAGAATACAGAGATTTAAGCGTAGTATTATGACCAAATGAGGGGGTGGAGAGTGTGTATGTGTGTGTGTGTGTGTGTGTGTGTGTGTGTGTGTGTAGGGGGGGTCAGTCTGGCCTACAAGGAGAAGATAAGCCCAAGCTGGTAACCCCATTTCTCTTCCATCTGTTGGTAGCAGTTGTAGAGCATGGCTGCACTCACCAGGACCTGGCAACCCATCCCCCAAGCTCTCTTTCTCTGGCTGACTGCACAGCTGTGTTGCGTTTGGATTAGGCCAAGAATAAAACAGGAAGTAGAAATTAAACAAAAGCTTAAACACACACACACACACACACACACACACTCACACAGAGAAACACACACATGCTGAAAGTTACCAAAGACTCTGCAACGTCACAAGTGACAGCCTGTGGAAAAACGTGTACTCACCCACACATGTAGGCCACCACACACACACACACGCACATTACACTACAGTATTAAAGTCACACACTGCCTTCTGACATGAGCCCAGTAAGGACCACAGGCATATCATTTCACATATGGTCCTTTTACATGCTAACTGCTTTGCTCCTCTTCATGGAGGTCTGAGGAGGCTCAGTCAGCAAGTCTTCAACACAACATACCAAGTTTACCTCATTTATTCTAATAGCACAAATGCTGCAGTGTTTTGATAAACATATTTTGTTATTTGTATTTTTTTTTTTTTTTTTGGCGAGAATCCTGATTACTATAATATTCAGAGATTATTATATTTTACGTTGTGGACTTGGTCTCACTTTTAAGCGAATCCTCTGCATGATTTCTTTGTTTGTGTGTGTGTGTGTGTGAATACACCAAAATAGTCCCGTGATAGTCCACAGGAACTA
>JAVQJX010095961.1:0-13259 GCA_036025115.1 Ambassis agassizii | reverse complement strand
GGTCCTGAATGCTGACACAGTATCACAGTAGTAATCAACACGAAATGGACACTTTAACATGCACCGGTATTGTTTAAGTGCAGGGATCTAAACACCCTTCAATATGTCTAATGACATACAGACACATAATATCATCATACAGACACAATATCGGACACTGAGCTATCCATGGTGCTGAACATAACACACTCTATACAGCAGATTTAACTGGACAAGTCTGTTAAATGAAGATAAGATCAGCTTCTGTCTAATTTAACTGTACCTGTCTGCATGTTTTAACTTCTTCCATTTGATTAAAATGACTAGGCTTTATTTTATCCCACCTCTTGTGATTTGGACATGTTGCTAGAAAAAATTGCCGTGTTTCCAATAGGGCTGACGTTTTGCTCAAAACATGTTTTAAGTAAAGTAGATCCCACTTTCTCACTTTTGTGTGTTGCTTGTTGTCACCTGTCACTTCTGTGACTGAGGGAGGACTAAATCCAGTCAGCCAATCTCTTGGGGATGATTTGGTCTCTAGGTCCACTCTTTACTCTTTTCACTCTCTGTGCCAGTCTGTTCATGTTTGTCCTGTTTTCTGTCTTCACTCTTACATTTTTCCAGACTCCCACTCTCATGCTGTAACTCATCTGCCATGTTCAGTCATCATTCCTCTGTCTCCTTAACTCTCCCTCTCAGGATCAGCTGCACACTGCAGTAAATGTACTGGCGTGTTCTACAGCTATCCAATGAGATGTTTTGCTTTTTATTTGATGGCTACACACACACACATGCATTTAGCATATTGCACAAAGCCAGTGGGTGATTTTTTATGCGGGGGTGGCGAGTCTAAGTTTGGTCCTGAGGTCATTATAAAACTTTACCCTTGCTTTTTGTCTCTAGTAAACAGGGCCCAGCATCAGTGAGTCAACACGTTATAGTAAAGTATTAGTCACCGTGCACTTGTTTGGATGCTGCTGCTGTTTTGAGGGCGAGAACAGGAAGCATAAGAGGCTGCATCAGGTGCTACAAGATACATGTAAAAGTGAGAGGCAGCGTTCCTGCATTGTGTTTTTCTTCTGTCCCAGTCCTGCACATGTTCATGTCAGAACAGAGCAAAACAAGGCAGATAGGGATAAGGGAGAGGTTTATGACAGCTAAAGAGAATAGGTTTTTAATTTGTTATGAGGAAAAGTTTTGAGCAAAACAACCGACAGAAATCCTCTGAGATGCTGGAAACACAGGCAGCAAAGCCACTATGAACACTGCGTAGTTGTAGCTTGACCATGTGGCCGCGGATGCATATGAATGGCGCATGGGCATCTTTTATTACATGACTGATTTCAGCAGTGTTCTGAGCAAAACCAAAGACAGCTGAAGCCTAAATTGTTTTGGCCTCAGAGAGGCCAGCCCAGATGGTAATGCACTGAATAATTCACCGTTCTAAAAAGAAACCTAGAGGATGCTGAATTTGGATGTTTTCTCTCTCTCTCTCTCTGTACTCTGGACTGAAGACACAGCCTATCACTCATCCATCCACATCACTCAACCACAGCAGACTGTCTGAAAGGTTTTTGTTCGGTTTTCCATTTTCTGTATGTTGTGATGGACGTTGTTGATTTTATGGGTGAAAAAGACGCAGAGAATAATCTCTGATTGTGTTTGAGTCTCCGTGCATGTAAGATGATGGCATTTTTATTTTAGCGCCAATGAATTATTGAGGTGTGGAGAGTGCATTGAGGCGGACAGGAGAGTGTGTATGTGTGTGTGCATACATGTGTGATGAGACCTGCTGGTAGACTCTAATGCTCCATCCCTGATCTGCCGCTTTCTGTCAAAACCCAGTGCCTTACATCATCTATACAATCTATATGTGCTTCTTCTATACCTTATAGTTTTTTTTTCAGTGGTGACATGAAGTCAATTGTCTTTCTTGGTTTATAAATTTTTTGTGCTAGGTTTATTTTTATACTGGCCCTGTTACATTTTTTAGGCAATATGACATCTCTTATTTCTCTCAGGCAGAAATCAGAAAGCAGCCAGGGAAAAGTGAAGACAGGGGCCATTAGACCAACATTCAAACCATTATAAAGATGTATGAAGGCACCTATGAATCGCTGCACAGCATCCTCTAATATAAAAAACTCAAACCAATAAATTGTCCAATAAATAACTGAAACGAACACAAAAGACTTGCCGACATCTTAATTGTATCCTTTGAAAGCATGTCTGTGTCACTGATTGTTCTCAGCTATAAAAAAAATGGCTCCTTTAACTGAAAAGTTCATGCATATTAATGAAATAAATGACAAAGAACTTAAATGACAACAATTATGAAAAATTGTGTAAAGGATGTATTAATTAAAACTTAAAAAATTTTTTTTAAAGGCCAGTCTGTAAAATCAGCAGGTCGTTGCAGGTGGGAGAAGATCCATTTGTAGCAATGTAAATAAATACAGTTCAACCCCTCCTGGGTGTAAGTGTCATATGTATCAGTTATATTTCAATAACCATTAATCAGCTTTCTCAAATCCTGTTTTACAGCCCTTCATCTGCTTTTTACTCTTCTGGGCTTTGATGTGTTTTAAAGCATATTTTAATCCACTTAACTAAAGCAGAGTCACAAATAAAGCTGAAAAAAACAACAACAAACAATGAGCTAACCCAGCAGGATTTATACAAAGTGTGGTCTCCTAAGGCCACCAGAATCTGAAAACCAGTTGCTATTAATTAGAACAAGAGCCGGCTCACTCTATCTCACACGCACACTATAAACAATGAGTTGTTGTCAGGCTGTAAATCCCATTATGCAAAGTTATGAATCACAGTCATTCCCTGTGAATCATCGCCATAATACAGCCTGATCCTATTTTCATTTGATCTGATGATCACACTAATCTTTGAATTCCTTTGTCTCACATTGTGATGTTGCTCTTACTTACTTTCAGTCTAATCCTGATGGACAGAGCTTTCTGTCTCTAAAACCTTCGGGCTTTAGCATCATGTCATTGCTGCTCAGACAGTGGACACTCAGACAGAGGCCTGTAGAGGTTAATGCAGAGCGACCAAGTGTTTAGAGTATACCTCTCCTTCCTGAAACCTCCCTTTAAAGCTGAGCGACTCTCCTGTTCAGTTTGATCCTGACATGTCTCTGCACATATTGTTAACTTGAGTAGATGAGTAGTTGTAGTAGTAGTGATACGACAGCTGGCTGCACAGCGGCAAACCAGTGCCAAAACAAGCAATATTTGTAGTTGTCCAAAGCTGCTAACTGCACAGCTTTGAGTCATATCGTCAATGACAGCTCAGAAGTGTTTGCACAGCTGTTTTAATATGAAGGCTTGGCTACTGAAAGTGTTCAAGGACATGTAGCTGTCTCACAACAGAAGTGCAGGGACAGTGTTACCTTCAGCTTCAGGTATTGTTAGGCTCACTCTTTAATTACTGACTACCTGTCTGTCAACAGGATTAACCAAAGGGGATGAATTATAGGATAAAAATAAATCTCATATTCTGCCTCTCATGTTCCTACACTGACTAATACCGTTATTATTGATGCTAATAACATACACATGTATCTTCTCTATCTCATCATATTGTAAAAACAATCTTTGAAATTGTAAAATACTTTTTGAAATGGATTATGGAGACACTGTTGACCTCTTATGTAATCTGCTCCATCTCTCCTGTCTCCAGTTCCTACTGTCCTGTCCTGTAAGCAGCAAAGCAAACCTGTCATGTCAAGCAACATTTATTTATGGGGGCACAAACATAGCTGTAAAAACAAAAAAAAATCATCCAAGGAACCAAGCAACAAAATCTCACAAACACCTTATGTGTTGTGTAATAAAAAAAAGATTTGAATGTGTTTAAATTGTATTGAACTGTGTCAGAGTGTGAGCATTAAACCACTCGCTGTCACTGAAGCTCTCTGACCCAGACAACCATTGTTCTGTGTAAATGGGTGAAATCAGCCCTGCAGTCTCTCTCTCTCTCTCTCTCTCTCTCTCTCTCTCTGCATGTATGTATATCTGATAAAATGTGACTCATTATTGTCATATGAACTGCATATTGCCTGTTAACAGTGCAGGCAATCTGTGGTATGTGGGATGAAGTTTGTGGGTCTGTAGTTGGAAGGCATAGTAGAGTGTTTGCATGTGTACATGTGTGTTGAACTGTCACTAAATACAGTATTATATGTGATCTGTTTGAGAGACATGAATAACTTCACACACACACACACACACACACACACACACACACACACACACACACATGCACACACTGCCCTCATTGCTCCCATTACACCCTCATTACATCTGAGCACATGCAGCATGCCACATAACTTAATTGGTGAGACTTCACGGCACGAGATTTAAACATCGCTTCATCAGCTAGAGCGCTGGGCATTTGTGTTTGTCAGCATGTAGAGTCAGCAGCATGTGAACGTGATAAGGGAGATGACAATGAAGAGTATCTTTACAGGTTTTTGTGTGATTTCATCAAGTGTTATTGTTTTAAACTAAAGCAATGAGTCATGTTCAAATAAAACAGGAAGAAAATTGAAGATGACCAATAATACAACAAGCTTTTAAACACAAAGATTGTATTTTTCATAACTTTTAGTCTTCTGATGTCTCACAAATAGAACACATTTCACATGCTTATGAGTTTTGAGTCCATTCACGGGCTTACACATGGCCCCGGCTGACCATCCCTAATGGTTTAAAGCATCTTCTCCACACTCTATTTACTGACGTGATGAAATTAGGAAGTGCAGGGATATTTTTGAGTCCATTTTTAGCACGGCATCCATCAAAATTAGGATTACATGACGGCCGGAGGATATTTTGTCTGTGTGCATTACAGTAGCTCCAAATGTTATCAAATATAGCATATATTAAAAAAACATAACTGTAAACATATTCATGGATTTTTCCCATCTGTTTTGTGTGTGTGTGTGTGTGTGAGCAGCTGCCTTGTGTGCTGAGGTGGAGGAGCGGCTGGTGAGTCACCTGTTGTCACCGGAGCGCTACAACAAGCTGATCAGACCAGCTGTTAACAACAGCCAGCAGGTCACCATTTACATCCAGGTGTCTCTAGCTCAGCTGATCAATGTGGTAACGAAACACACACACTAATCCAACAATACATGATGTTATTATAATGGAAGCATATTTTATAAATATGTATACCATATGTTTGTAGAGAACAGATGGTTATTTCTACACAGAGGAGTGTGTTTAGCTGCTGTCGGTCTGTGTTTCAGAATGAGAGGGAGCAGATCATGACCACCAACTGTTGGCTCACTCAGGTTTGTGTCTGTGCTCGTCCTCTTTATGGTTTAATCTATATAAGTGCATGTTTTTGTGTGACGGTCAGGTCACGTCAAAACATGATGCACAAAGTGTCGCATTAGTCACTGGCACACACAAGTTTGTGGCAGTGCAGCAGCTTGAAGAAAAATGTGCAAAGACATCCAGCTAGTTCGTTGGTGAGCTCAGCTCAAGGCAAAGACATCGGCGTGCTGATGTTTAAAATGCATTTTGCCAGACAGAGCTGACTCAACCTGTGTATATGCACGAACTGGAACACGTGCAAATATGGCTTCTGAAAGATTTTTTTTTTTACTTTTCATGTGCTTTCATGCATAAATATCCTGATGGATGTAGAACGACATGTTTGTGTCTCTGTGACCAATACATCAGGTATGGAATGACTACAGATTGATGTGGGATCCCGAAGAGTATGAGGGCATCAAGAAAATCCGACTCCCATCACAACACATCTGGCTGCCAGACATTGTCCTCTATAACAAGTATGTCCAGCTGATGAGAAGCATTGAGTGTGTGTTTAAAATCAAAGGATAAATGTGAAAATTCAGGCACTGTTTTGGTGCTCATGTTTGTTCCCTCAACAAGGTGATTTATGAAAGTAAGATATGTGTTATTAATAGCAACACATGCTGTGACAACATATTAAAAACAAAACAGTGCATCCAAGCTTTTTGTTGTTATAATACCAGATGAACAGAGACATAATGAAGTATTTTTAAAATCATCTTTTTCAGCTTTACAAAAACACTGCTGGAGGATATCAGTATGTGTGCGCTGCAAGCAGTTAAATCAAGGAGAAATTAGCCCTTCTGACTCCATTCACTGAAGTGTTAGCTGACAGACATGAAGGCTTTTTAGACCTCACCTCATCTGTCACCCATATAGGCCAACACCTGGGACTTCTTTCCATCTGCTAGTTTAGTTTGGACTCAGATGAATTAAAGTTTTTAACTCTCACAAACAAGATGGGCTAATGTTTATGTAAAAGTGTAATAAGTGGATGCAATTTGTTCATTTATATTTTTGTGCAGTTAACCTTTGTTTTAACTGCTGCTTATAGGTTAGGCATTAAAACAGAGTTTTTACAAGGAAAACTGTTCACTTTTTCTGATACATGAATACAGAGATGCTGACTGTTTCCATTTCAAAAGCTGGAAATGTCCACCCCCCTGATGAGCTATAGTTTTTTCCTAAACCAAACAGGAAGCAATGAAATGATGTGTGGAGTTACTGTCACCGGTATGAGCAGCCTCTTTCTGTGACTGATTCAGTCTCACCACACGTTTAACCCTTAGAGCCTTAGAGTTGGTGTTTCAATGAGTAAATGCTAAAAAAAGAACATGGTCATGTGATTTTGAACTCTGAGTGAGTCTGACAGGCTGGCACTTGTTTGGACATGTAGCGTTTTGTGTTTTGGTCAGCAGAGTTGTACACAGTTTACAGGAGCTGTATGCATTAAACTTTTACAAACACAGGTTACTGGTCAGCTAAAGGACGCAAAATGATAGGAGGTGATCGGGACTGCTTTGTGACTTCAGGTCGAGGTTGTGACTAAGACCCGAGGTCACAGTAAGCAGGTGGGGCCTCTGCATTTTTAATTAGTCTGCATATACACAGTGGCCCCAAAGCATTAGAGACCAAGTGTGATGGTTGGATTCCTGACCTGCTTTATAATTGATAGTCCACTTATATATAATGCATCACCTGCAGCCTTGGCAAGATCAGGGAAAAAGCCAGTCTCAGCAGATTTGAAGTGGATGGGGGGTATGGGCAGTTGCCATGTTTTTGGTGTATCATTGGCCCATGTGTATCATCCCTTGAGGTGATATATGTAGCCTCTGGAATTTAAACTGTTGCATGTATCATCTCAATAGCTTCAAGCAGGACAGCTGGACTTATGGAGGTTCCTTGAAGTCATTTCACTGGCCTTGTTTTTAACTTTTTGGTGGGCAACTGTTTAACAACTCGTTGTTTTCACCGGAAAAGTGAGTCGCATCTGTCAAATGAAAACAATTACCAGTATAATTACCAAATAACCAGTTTGTTGTTAGATAGCTGCTTCATTACAGCTTCAGGCTCACTGGCTCATATCTATGTGCGAACACTCAGTCAGTTGTTTGGCTATTGACACATGATGCTATTGTTTCCCCTTTAACCAGTCTTTTTTTCATCTTCTACTATTTCTGCAGTGCTGATGGGACCTATGAGGTCTCCTTCTACTCCAATGCTGTGGTCTCTAATAATGGTGAAGTAGCCTGGCTCCCACCTGCTATTTACAAGTCAGCATGTAAAATTGAAGTCCGTGATTTCCCCTTCGACCAGCAGAATTGCACCCTCAAGTTTCGTTCTTGGACCTATGACCACACAGAGATCGACCTGATCCTCCTCAGTGACTTTGCCTCACGTGATGACTTCAAACCCAGTGGAGAGTGGGATATTGTCTCACTGCCTGGACGCAAAAACGAAGACCCCAACGACATTCGATACCTGGATATCACTTATGACTTTATTATCAAGAGAAAACCTCTGTTCTACACCATCAACCTGATCATCCCCTGCATCCTGATCACATCGTTAGCCATCCTGGTGTTCTACCTCCCATCAGACTGTGGTGAAAAGATGACTCTGTGTATTTCTGTCCTGCTGGCCCTGACTGTGTTTTTACTCCTAATCTCAAAGATTGTGCCGCCCACATCTTTAGCAGTGCCTCTGATCGGGAAGTACCTGATGTTTACGATGGTGCTGGTCACCTTTTCCATCGTCACCAGTGTTTGTGTGCTCAATGTGCACCATCGCTCTCCCAGTACGCACACCATGCCTCCATGGGTTAAACGTGTCTTCTTGTACCGGCTGCCCTCTTTCCTCTTCATGCGGAGACCTGGCAGCTCTAACATCCGTGAAAGGTTTCGGAAAAAACACCAGAAGCAAAAGTACTCTGACCAGAAGCTGTGTGGAGCAGAAGGAGGGTTAGGAAGTTCAGCTGGAATGGCAGATTCATCCTCATCCTTCTTCGTCAATGAGGAGTCAGCGAAGCGCTATGGCTGGAAGATCAGTGACTTGTCAGAGAACACAGAGTTCAGGAAGAGGATGACACTCAAGTCCAACATCGATGTGGAGGATGCAGTGGATGGAGTGCGCTACATTGCTGAGAAGATGAAGAGTGAGGATGATGATGAGGGGGTAGGTGCTTTAAAAAAGTAGCATACGTTGTAATGCGGTTTGATTTAACATCTAACATCTCTTCTCCCTCTGCAGATCATTGAAGACTGGAAATACGTGGCCATGGTGATTGACCGTCTCTTCCTGTGGATCTTTGTTTGTGTGTGTGTGGTTGGCACATTAGGCCTCTTCATGCAGCCTCTGTTCCAGAGCTATAACACCCCTATTGTTGATGACATGGACCATAATTGAAGTCTGAACTGGACATGACCCTGATTTGAACTTCTGTCCCCCTCAGAAACAAAGCTCTGATAACATTTTCACACATAAATTCACATGTCCGCCTCTCACTGCACCCTGACCAGGAAACAATGATGATGATGATGCACTTTAGCCTTCACCCACTTCCTGTTCCCTTTATATCCTCTGGTGTCTCCATCATTCACATGTCCTGCCTCTGCATTACTTGTCATCTGTTGTCAACTAGTATCTATTTTTTTTTGTCAATTTGAAAACCCAAGTGATAGGAAAAGAAAAAGATAAACTGACACCTTGTACCTTTGTTCTTCAATGTTTTTTTTATGTCATACACAGAGGAACCAATGGCCAAAACTACAAAAAACATTCATTGTAAATGTGGAGTGAAATGCTCAGACTGGTTTTGACCAATGAGAATGACAATGAGGGGGGGGGGACACAAAATAGCTGACTGCTCAAATGAAAATGTGTGTGAATGTAGGCCGGTTCACACAACTCACTGTGCAGACTGATCAATCTCTACAACAAACAGCAGAACGGACAATACAATATCGCTAAAAAATACTCAACATGCTTCTTTTAAAGGTACATGTATGTGTCCATTACCACGGAAACCAGCAGCAATAATACAATATTTTATACACACTGACCAACAACAAACAACCTGTTCCCCCACCTTCCATCATGCTTGATTATTACAGAGCCATTACTTGAATCCAGCAATTATTTTTGAGAGGAAAAACAACATGTTCACTGTCATATCGTCACTTCTGCCAGACAAAATATGTTCTGTACTCATCCGGCTCTATTGATTCCTTTTATTTTTTTCTTGTTCCTGTAGAATGAAACATGCTTTTCCTTTTTCTTCCCGCTGGCCGCTCATGTTGTGTGACTTGAGTTGAGTTTTGTCTTACAGGAAGGGACTGTGAGTCTGTGGTCCAGCTGTTTTGCCTAATGGATCAATAAAGGGAAATGAAAGCAGCAAGAAGATCTGAATCACATGCACATTAATTGGTCATTCTATCCTGCAGTCATTCATTTAAACACTGTCAACATGCCCCAGATTCTAAATTAATCTCATTTGGAGAAATTTCACTCTCGTTCATGGTCTCTTCATCAGCTCCTCCTCTGTTATTTGGTGTATTTACAGAAACAGGTTATTACAGTAAAGAGAGTGTGTTTACTGAAGAAGTGTATGTCTTCTTTATCTACTAACATCGAAAGGTGTCATACTGTCTGCATGTGCAATTCTTTGAGCGATAAAGCACAAAAAAGAGGCTCAGACGTACTGTGGACCATTGTACGCGCCACAGCTGCTAAGTGTGTAAGGAGGGGGCTATGTTCAAATATAGATGAGTTAGGATTTCATGCTTGCACCCCATAAGCTACAAACTTATCAGTCACCTCCCTGCTCCTGTGTATATGAACTGTCCTGGATCACGGCTAAATATTAGTCAGCTGTGTTCAGATTCATTAGACAGTCTCTTGACCTCAGGGCCTGCAACTTGCCTTCTGTTAGCTTAAGACGGCGGTGAGGCCATATGACTGCTGCAGAGACACAGTCTGTGAATGAATACATGCCTACTATAATAAATCTGGAAAGACTGCGTTCTGATGCTTTTTTCTCTCCCTCTTTATGACATAGCAGATGCTTCCTGAAAAGTGTGGGCCTCGACAAAATAAGCCAGAGGGCTGCCTATGTCTTGGTTCCATGCCACATGCATACAATATGAACAATTTTAATAACAAAATTATATGTGAGGACAGCTTCTGTCAGACTGGATTTTAAGGATTTTGTTCTTCGAAAACAGACAAGAACACAAGCAACTTCGAGCGGCTACAGCTGCCCCCAGCAAAAATAAAACTGTGTCATCAGGTTTTTTCAATCATGCATGTTTTAAATACATTCCTATGAACTAATGTTTACAAACAAAGCCTTAATAATAATAAACATTAACAGAATATGGACACATATTGGACATGGACATTGTGACAAAACAGAATGTGTCCCTTACTTGGCTCTATCATGAACTCTAAAAACAGGTTTTAACCCTCAAAGAACTGTCCAAATCCCCTGACACAGAGTGCACAGAGATGATTTAAGAGCTGAGATCCACACAAACACAGACACACAAACTGTGACATAAGCCTACTGAAGTTGTGACAGTCATTGAATTGGAGCAATTATAGCTGATATTTGTACCCACACCATCGCCTTATGTGACACATAAATTTGATCCTTGACATCTACATCAATTTCCATTAAGAGCGAGGCCATGCTGAGCAAAGAGGGAGGGACTGACAGAGTGCGGGTGGGATGGGATCACACAAATTCATCACATTATGGCTTTTGTGCTTTTGTCTTGTGTTGTTGGTGTACTGTAATACATTTGCTCTGTTTCTCTGCAGTGTGTCTCAAAGCAAAGAAAACAGCAAACACCAGAAACAGCCAAACTCATCTAACTTAAACAGGAAGACTGTAGTGCAGTGTGAAGAGAGGGTCTCCCAAAATAAAAAAGCAAAACAACAACAAAGGCTGACACAAATTTGTCCTTAATTCAACCAAAGAAGCTGCCTGAACTGGGATTTTCTGTTGTGACTGCTAACAACATTTTGTTTGTTTATTTTATTAGAAAAGTGACCATCCAAACAGTGACAGAAAAAAAGGTGAGCAGTCTTCAGGTGTGGTCATAAAGTGTGACCACAGAGATGAAACTGAATGGGCAGAGAGAGGGAGCGATATGCAGGGAGCGGAGCAGGAGAAAAAAAGGGAAAGGGGCATGATAGGGGATGACGGGATGATGAAAATCAGTCATAAACAGACGAGCAGATGAGCCAACGTTACAGACCGTTTAATGCTCTGAGTCAGAGATCAATAAGTGTCTTTACGTGGCCATAATGTCATCATATGAAAGGATACAGCATACACACAAACATTCATTGCAATCAAAATGTGTTTTAATTGTAGATATTATAACATGTTTTTCTATTCTGAGCCTCTTTTCCCTCCATCAGCGTGGTGGGTGTCAGCACTTTGATCTGTGTCAGTGTACTCCCCTATTATCTTGCACCGTCCACAGGGCATTCCGGTAGGATTTATACCTGCCATTTCAGCTCAGCGATCGATATTTATGAACTACATTACTGCATTACAGAATGTGGAGCTGGTGTGCAGTTGAGTCAGGGGCCCATCGATCGTCTCCTCTGAGCACAGAGGGACAGAGACAGAGATGTGGTCCACACGCTTTGAAACTGAGCTCAGCAGCCGCTCTCTAAGAGAAATAAATACCTCCTCATGTCTGTCACCTGCTGGTCAGAGTGTCTGCTGCTGCTCACTAGTGGCTAAAAAAAATACTGCATTGTTTAATCTCTTCATCAAGAGAAGAAATACCTGGATTGAAAAAGCCATTAAAAAATTTCAAAAGGCAGAAGAAAAGTTCATCTTAAATTGCAAAAATCATCATAATAATATAGAAATGAGTGAGTTTGTAAAGCTGCCATGAGGCCACTGAGGAGGCCAATTAATTCAAATGTTCCTGACACATATCATACTGATTAAAAGTCACTGATGAGCACATCAGCTGTGACAGCAAAACCATCTGCTCGTATTTATTTTCAGGATAATGAAGAAGCTTTGGGTGGCTCTGTTTGAGGCTGCAGCTGTTAAACAGATTATGACATTGCTGGTCATATAGAGAATAAGAGGGACAGGAATGTAAAGCAAACTGTTAGGATGTGGGCTCTATAATGCAGATTTATGTATGTATGAGAGGGCAGGAGAGTTTGTGGGAGAAAAGAAACACGGCATACAGAAATGGCAGTCTAATTAGTAGCAAAGGGATTTAATCAGATAACTGTGATTTGAGCAGTTAATTAGTTGCTGGTGGCTGGAAGTGGCCACAACATGACCACGCAGACTCTATATGTAGTGGACACTGGATGGATGAGAAATAAGAAGCAAACTCTGAGGCGTTAATGGGTCTGGGAGAAGACAGAGGAGGAGGGAGCTGTGATGAAGGGCATGTGTGGAGGCAGAGGAGGGTTTGAGGATGTGGACGCTGGAGGCTGAGTGGGGTCACAGAATGCGGCGTGACTGGCAGATCAGGAGGAAAGGGGATGCTGAGAGCTTCTAGAAAAGGGCTGGAATGGTGGGATTAGACGAAGCATGAGGAAGAAAGGGATTATGGGAAGAAAAGTGAAGTTGAGATTATGGGTTAAAGGTTGAAAAAAAGAAAGATGAAGAAGTTTGAGATTACATTTTGTGACTCTGTATGACAATCAGACGAATGCTTCAAATGAAGTGAACCTGAAATTGTTTTTTGCTACTTTTCTGTGTGTTTTTGTTCAACAGGTGCTGTGATATTTTGTATGCAAGATATTGTCAAAAGAACAGTAACTTAGTGCATCATACAAAATGAAGCTTATTTACTTTTTGATATGCTGTTATCATGAAAATAAATATCTACAAAACAATTCAGTTAAACCTATGTGTAATTTTGACCAAACATCCTAAATACTGATGACAGT
>JAVQJX010095941.1:0-10261 GCA_036025115.1 Ambassis agassizii | reverse complement strand
TCAAAATAAAAAATGAACAACAAAACCTTGCAAGGGTCTGACTATAGTCATTATTATTATAATGTGAGATTTAATTCATCCTACCAATTGTAAAATATTTCCAGTATCCCCTAGACTGTGAAGCATGGTTGGTAGTCAATACTTATTACATATATCACACAAGGTCTTGTATAATATTTGCTCCAATTGATCATTGGAATGTCTGTTTACTCAACCAATATTATTCCTCCATCAGAGGAGGAGGTGCTCCATTCATAAAGTACTTGTAGCAGCAGCAGCAGTAGATTGTTTCTCTCAGCTCCACTGTGGGTAATGTGCCAGTAACCACAGAGGCCAGTACATAGCTGTCATTCCTCTGCTCACTGAAAGCATATTTAGCAACCAACACCTGTTTCCCCTGCTCAGTCTCCACTACAGCCCTACATGTATCTAGAGGAGCATGGATTCAACAAATACAACTTTTTACATGCCAAGATCACTATTTCTGGAATGCAGTGGAGGAGCCAACTCTACAAGCAGCAGTAGTTAGCCCATTCAAATCTGTAGGGGCAAAAATAATTCAGCAACAATTTACTGGATGAGTTGTGCAACATTTTTGAAAGTATTAAAAGCTCTTTGACCAGATTGTTCATTATATGATTTTTAAATAATGAATATATAATAAAAGTAACACAATCATTTTTTATGATTAATGATGATTCTTTTTAAAAGTTGTTTTCTTGATTTGAATATTTATTAACACTCTGTCTTAGCCAAACTGTTATCCAAATACATAGTTGACTCTTAATGTAATAGAATCTACTGGCCAAACATTTCTCAGCAGTCCCTTGCTCTGCCACCTGCTTGTCAATCATCCTGGCCTCTGCTATGTGACCCTACCTGCTGCTACTGTCCGCCTGCCCATAGTGACCATACCACACATACCAGAGACACACAGGGGCATTCCTGCTCCATTGACCCACATTGTTGTTGTTTTTTCTTAACGTTATAGCTGTCACTGGAACCAGGATTCCACTCAGGACTTAAAGACTGGTTTCCCAAGGGTGATATGGAGTCACAAGCTGTGCGGTGTAAACAAAGCGGATGTGTTTAAACAAAGGCTGACATGACAACAAATACATTAGAAATCTGTGGTTTGTATTTGTTTACAAAGGTTTATAGAGTATGTTCCATCAGATGCTGAAAAATGTTAAAGTTCATACTGTATATGTGCCCTGTTTGACCTGTATCCCTGTGTGGGTGTGTGTCTGTGTGTGATCATGTCCGTAGACAGTGTAATCTGAGGGATAACATGGTGCTTATCCAGATGATCCCCCACCTCCCCGGGTTCTGACAGGTTGACACCCATCATTCTTCACATTTACTTTGCCTAATTGGCAGGTAATTCTGTTCCCCCCTACAGACCCTTTACTGTTATCTTATTGTCCCTGTACTTAGCTCCTACTGTCTGTCTCTTTCGCAGTCCCTCAGCAGGACCTCTTGTCAAGGCTGAGACACCCAGTGTGCTCTGCCACCATAAGCTGGGGAAGTGAAATTTGGAGCTTCCTCTGAGATGGAGACCCCCATGCTGGGAAGCTCTCCACGTGGCTGACAGGAGTGCCGGCCCCAAATAGTTTCAACTGTCAGCTACCAGCCAGCCCTACATGAGGTAATGGAGTGACCACTACAAGTTTTGAGTTATAAAGAGCAATATATCCCGGTAAAATTCCCACACTGGATTATTTTCTTCAAATGAAGAGTTATAACATGATAAATCATATGAACATGAATCTTGATGTTCACTATCTTAACCACACACACCCAGCCGAGCTGTACTGTAGCTCTCATCCCACCCTTACAGTGATTGACAGGTGTTTGCAGAGTCACTGGAAATTCAGACATGAGACATATGGGAGTCCCTCCCTCCTGTCATGTCCGCCTTCCCATGAGTCCTTTGTGGCTGAGGTGGAGGTGGCAGGAGCAGTCAGGAGCTTGTCAGAACAACAGGAAGAGGCTAACACACTCTCTCTCACACACACACTCTTAGTCTCCCTCTCTGTGTTACAGGAACAAACCTCATGCACTCTCGCTGTCAACCCCCTGTGAGTATGTCAGCTGTCCTCAACTTTCCAGACTTCCAGTGCGTAGGGGTGCTTCCCCTTGTTCCCTCCCTCCTCACAGGTGACTCTCACTAGGATCTCCATGCTGTGAATGCCAGCCTCTCTGCTGGGAGTATGTGGCTTCTGAACATCCAGAGAAGGCAGAGAAATTCAATGTATTGTGTGTTTGGTTTTAAGACTTGCACTTTTTATTTGCAAATACAGTATGTGCAGAACACTACATTTTCTTCCATATATTTAGTGTTTTAGCATATTTCATATATACAGTATGTAGGTTTAGGATCTTTGTGCGTGTGGTGAAGGACAGCATGTGTGGAATGTGTGTGTGATATAAAGGCTCTCTCCTCATGACACAATGGCGTCTTTGACAGGCGGGAGAAGGGAAGGCTTTGTTTGGTGACACCACACAGTGTTGTGAATGCCCGACATAGCTGCCATTCCTCTCTCTGTGTCGTCCACCAGGCCACTGGCTTATCAGGGATTCCTCTGCGTTCTATCTGCCCACGCACAACCCCTCACTATGTATGTGTGTGTGCCTGTGTGTGGGTAACTGAGGGAAAGAGTTTGAGATGCAGAGTTGTTAACACCAAGGAAAATGCAAATGAGCAGTAGAGGAGAACAGACCTTCTTTTGGCTTACAAATCTCACCCCAAGTAGATCGCTTGGGCTGCCAGATATTCATCAGAGTCAAGTAGATTGATTTGATTTGATTTGATTTAAATTTGACTTGATGTCATTGTGTCATTGCAGCAACTGGCGAAAGCTAACCTGGCACTTAAAATACTACAGCATGTTGTGGATTTCCAGGTTTTAGAACTCATGTGGAGGGCAAGAGGTCAAAAAAGAAGCAGCTACATTTTGTCTTTTGTCTTGTTTTGTATGGCTTTAATGTTAAAAATGCCAGTATAACCATTGATTGATTAATATTTATCAATACTGACCAAGAAAACCAAACTTTAAGTGCAAACACAACCTGAGTAATTTGAATCTATTGGGAGGTGGCACTCTGGTCTATGCTTAGCACTGCCTCTTTATAGCAAGACAATGCCTCTATCAACTGGACTCTTCTGTGTAGAGTTTGCACCTTCTCACCATACTTGTATGGAGAGAGGGTTGGGTACTCTAATTCTGAGTGTGGCCAGTTGTTTGTCCCTAGCCCAGTAATAGCCTGGCAACAAGTCAAGAGCATACCCCACGTTTCACTATTGACAGCTGAGAGAGGCTGCAGCTTGCCAATATAGTGGTGGGTACGTACATACATGATACACAAGATATTTTATGTGGCATCAATAGTCCTTTTCCTAGTCATTTTTAAAGCCTGGTTTATACTTCTCCATCATGTCAACGTTGTACCCCCATGGACAACCTGATGTAATCATGCGCCCTTCAAACTTCTCCAAACTGCTTTGCTGAGTCAATTCATGCTGCTTCACTGCTAGAATAGGTGTGAGTTTTTTTCATTGAATGGCATTGTGAAAGCCTCCAGCGCTTCCTGTTTCAGTGAACAATGGCGCCCGTATGTGGTCACTAGTCTGAAATAGGGTTGCTACTGCTACCAAGCCAACCAACCACAGGGCTGCCCATGTCATCTGAATGTGCATGCACAATTTTTGGAAGGTGTGCTTCAGACTGACTCGTAAGGCCATGCATCAAGGCGGGGGGCTAGGCAAGGGTCAAACATTGATATGATGAAGAAGTATTAATTAGGCTTTAGGTGTAAAATCCTGTGTAAATTTGTCCTACAGTGTCATTTTTGTGATCCTTGATTGCCCCTATCTTCTTGTGTTTAACGTTGCCTGATTTTAGACTTGGCCTTGAGTTTCAGTCCATTACATTAGGGGCAGCATTACCGGCAGACAAGAATGTCATATCAGAATGAACCTGATTCATGTTTTAATTTTCAAACATCATCTCTTGACTCATAGAACCATGCATGGGTTTGGTTCATCATGTCTGCCATTACCAGACTGGTTTAACTTCAAGGACACGCTGACCTCTTATAGGCTGGAGGCAGCTGGGTCTTCTGCTGCTTTTTGGCCAAATCAGTAATTGACTATGATAGCTGAATGCAATTCTAAGAAACCTCATTTTGAGTAGTGATTGTGCAGTCCTAAACTCCTCAGGCAGGTTGGTCCACAGATAATGCTTTTTTCCTTCTTTTTCTATCCTATAATTCTCCTCTCTGACCATTCTGTTTATCTCAGAACTACATTGTGAGCTTGCTGAAATGCTCTTCTATCTGGTCTCTGTAATGATACAGATCCCTTCAGCTCTCACGCTAACACAGTATTTGCCAAGATGCCTGATCCTAAACTTAATGTAGGTATGGTGCCCATGTGTGCAAAAATTCAGGAATTCTATGCACATAAACTCAAGCACACAGATGTGTATGTACAGCTGTTATTCCTGCCTTTTCCATGCCAGGGTGTGTTTATGTGTTTGATGTGTTTATATGAGCTTTGATGGGCCTTACAGAGGCTTGGCAGAAGCAACACATCAGCTCTTGAAAGTAGGATCAGACCAGTTTGTCTTTTAAAGTTAGAATCATTACTTTTTGAGCAAATCTTTCAGATGAAAACCCTACATTTTGTATTTTCATAATTAGTTCAGTATGCTTACAAAGAGGTGTTTCTTAAATGAAGGTAAACTTTGTCAAAATTATGTAGATGTGGGCAATAAATGGAACACCTGGTAGGTGAGAGATGCTCGTTTACAACATCTGTGGTGTGCCCATGTTTCCATATTTTGTGAGAGAGGACTCCCTTTAAGAAAGATCTGTTCCAGGACTGATTCTGGGGACAAAAAAGTACAACTGCTATGACCCTGTTTTACAGCTGTTTCATCCTACCTGAGGGTATTTCTCCATGACAACTGGTCAGAGTAGGGGTCAGCTTATCTTGACCTCCTCAGATGAACCTACTTGAGGAGGACCAAAACAAGTCTTGGGACAGCTGCAAGAGACTGTCCGTAGGTCTTACCAGTCCATCCTCAACAGAAAAACAACCTAGGGAGTGCACGATCATTCTTTAAAAATGTACACATCTCGTGAACGTGGACCTGTTTTGATGGCATCTAAAAATAGTGACAGCAGGTGAGCAGTTCTCCTTGTAAAGTGAGTATGAACATGTCTGTTTACCTCTCCTTACCCAGTTTTTAATGCATAAACTTAACCGGTCGCTTTTTATGCTAAAGCCAGCAAAAAAACAAAACAAAAGTTAATTGCACAATGATTGTGCAATGATTAAATCCTCAGTTTATGCAGCATGTGTGAAAATATATACATGTGATATATAAAACTGTGAGTCATGTCTGATGGGTGAGAGCTCAGATGTACTGATTGCAGGATTGATGTATGTTGTATTATGACTTCCAAAAGCTTAGGCTGATGCAGTTACATGTTAAAAAGTGTTTCGTTTTATTCTTCATTGTTTTATCAAATATTTCTAAAAAAAAAAAAAAATGTTAGTAAACTACATTTCCAATCTATTCTTGGTGGTGGTTGCCATTGCTTCTCAATTAGAAGGGGGAGGTTGAGTTATATTGTATCACTTTACTAACACCATGCCTTCAGGGAACAATTAGGTTTCTTTTATGTTGTTGTAGCTTACTTCATCACACTCCTCCTCTGCTCCTTCCTTTTAAACACAAAAAATACGCCCCCACACACACAGATGCAATCACATCCCCACAAACACATGATAATATGAACCCATATGGTCCATTAACTCTAACACTCTCCAAGGAGCTTCCTGCAGTTCAGTTGGAGCCATTCCATCAGACTCATCAGCACTGTTGAGGGAATAATATTAATGAAAAAAGAATTAGCCTTTCCATTTACTTTTTATCTTTTTCAGTTGGATTTATGCTCACATGACAGCATTTGTTTACATCCTGCATACTGTGTTGTGTGTGCTTGTGGCCATGTGTGCGTTTGTCTTTGCATAACCTAAAATGTTGTGTAAATTGAACTTAAATTAGAACGCGGAAGAAAACATGTAATGCAGTGAAAATAGATCGGTCTCTGTAAGGTGCTCACATAAGATTGCATATTGGCAGACTCCCTGCTCCCACGTCCCTGAGAATGGGGCCAATCAGTTTATTTCCAAACACTAGTGTCTGGCCTGCTGCCTCACACACATTCCAATACTTCCAGACAGACCTTCAGAAGCGGGAATTAAAAGGCATTCGAGTTGTTAAAACATGACATTCCCAAAAATGGGCTGCTGGGCCCTGAGACTACCCAGAAACATCCCACATGACTCAACTCTGCAAGAATTACAGCAACGCCAGGGTTGCTGATGAAGGCCCTCTCATATAGTCACATTTCAGATTTACCCCACTTTCCTCTCTCTGTTTTTGCCCTGTTTTATCACACTCTCCTATGTATTAGATAATCCTCAGTATCTGCCTGAGCTTTTTGTAGGGTCTTTCTCAAGGGCCTTACCTCAGCAGTTCTACCGAACAATTCTGCTAGCACATATTTAGTTTCAGATATAAGATTACAGTACATTCTTGTGTGAGGTATATATGTGTGCAGCAGCCTTCTTCCATCCCAGATGGGAGGCAGGATTTTCTTTGACTTTTCCTTCTAGAACTCTTCAATACTGTAGCAGAACTAGAAGATAGTTGCATATGTCAAACACCAAATGATCCAACAGATAAATTCTGACGATATAAGGTCAGTGTCAATGAAAACATTAATATGGTTGGGCACATACAGTATATATAAGAGCAGAAGACCCCACTCTGTGATTCCATTGCAAGTCTATTCATTAACAGTTATCATACAGGCACACTGTTCTGATACAAATTTCATATCAGACAAAATTTTATTTATAAAGTAAACATTTGACTCTACTCCCTTATAAAGGCCATGGTGACATTCAATAGTACTAAAGCCTTAAAGAAGTCATTCACCTTCCAGTCATGTCTGGTCTGGTGTTTCCTGGTGCCATGATAAACATCCTGATCAACATAACACAGACATACTCTACATCAAATATAGTTGAATAAAAATGGACTCAGCTGATGTCTAAGATATATTTGATTGATTGATTATACTGTGATTATTATCTTTTAAATTGCAAACACATTACTGGAAATACTAAATAATTTGATAATGGCCTCAATCATAGCAACAGCATTTAAAAAGAGCAAGCATATCTGCACAGAAATGGGAATCTGGATAAGAATCTGCAGAGGTTAAAAGGCTGAAAGAGAAGGAGGTGTTAAAGCACCTTTTTTCCCACAGTGCCTCTCTTCCCTGAGAGCAATAAAAGGCAGTCATTGTGGGCTGCCCTTTATCCACTGTTACTCTGACCTACTCCACTATAATCATGAAATCCCATTATTTCAGCACGGCAATAATTAGACAAATATAAAAAGTCAGAATAAACTATGAATCCACTGAATAATTAAAACACTTTTGGACTTTTCCATTACCAAAAAAAGTGGCTTTATTAGGGGCTTCTCTTGAAGTGGATTTACTCCATTTCCCCTGCTCTTAGTGTCCAGAGCCCCAAAATTCCTTTCACTAGATGTAAACATTAAAATATTCATGCATTAATTAAATTGGTGGAAATTAATCTAATAAATATAGCCTGACAAAGCTATTACAGACTCTTAAAGAGAAGGCGTTATTATGAGGATAAATCCTGCAGGGCGTTGCTGGTGACGCTGATCGCTTTGAGTTGTTCCGAGGCAAATAAAAAGGGCTAGACAGGGAGCCCTTTACCCTCCTTTAAATAAAATGCTGTATATTATGAACAAATGCATTGATTATTTTAAGCATGTCTAAACTACATGCATCTTTTTCATTATCTCCAGTAATCACAATTTCTCCTTCTTTTGACACTTTCAACACTGTGACGATTGGGGTGGCATTGCAAGTTTCAGGTACAAATTAATACTTGTGGTTTTTTTTGTCTAAATACCAACAGTGAAAATAGATTTTCATGAGAAATCCCTAATAGAATTTTTTTATGGATTGGAATGATTTGGCCTTCTAGAGTCAGACCTTAAGGCCCAGCACCTGTAGACAGAGGTACAAGGTCCAGATCAATGTAAACCAGGGGGGTCAGAGAAGACAAGGTCCTTTGGATTTGTATACTTGGACAGTGTAGTGCACTGTGAGAGTATGTGGTACATACAGAGTAGACAGATAAAAGCCAACCTGTCCTGAAGGAAAACCACATGCAGAAAGCTTTTAGGTGGTGTTGGATTACATTTGAGTTGTGACATGGCAACAGTTTTGTTTGTGATTTTTATGGGCAGGATTTTAGAGCCAGTAAGGACACTGTCAGGTTGGTGGGCCTAGGAATTTCCTGTCTGTTCTGTGCTTCTTGTCTGTTGACTTCATTAGAACGTGGCCTTTAGCACTGACACTTGCTGCACTGGCATGGTGTCAGTTCATCCACTGAGTCAGTTGCTCCCTCCAAATTGAAGTAAGTTGCTACATGCAAGATTTATCTGTAAAATAATAATGCAAATAAAAGTGACTTTCTTCTTTGGCTTTGTGTAGAACAGCTGCCTCTTTGAATTTAAGGCCTTCTGTTGAATGTTTTTAGAGCCACTCCCCACAGCACAAGGCTGTACTGTACACCTTATCTGATACAGCAGCACTGCTTCAGTCTGTATTGACTTCTTCAGGACCTTTGACCATAGAATACCAATTAAATAACCTTATTCCTAAAATTTTTCATAATCATATACTGTTGTTATATGTCAATTTCCCAGTTTGATATCTATTAGGCTTTATATTTGAAAGACAGTCCTTCTCCCTGAAGTTTCTTAAATATATTTTTTAATATGGTACAGCTCATAAAATTTCTTTACATGCTGAGACAGTGTCTTGCGGTGTCTTCTGTGGTACTCTGAGGCATTGTAATTGCTCTGGGTCCACCCCCTGAACTGCACATCCGTCTTTACAGCTTGCATTAGCATACATAATACTGCTCTGTGGACTCAGAGAGTCATGCCAATTGAAAAGCAATCATTTTCTCAGCGGAGCACTGCCTTCGCCGGTTGAGTGTGAGAGCACGTGCGTGTGTGTGTGCATGACTTTGTACCATGAGACAGGAGTTAATTAGTGCAATACAGTGTAGCAATATGTCGTTAATTCAATGATTGGAGCTGATTGTTACTATTGAGTTGCATCCCATGGGCAGGCACGTGTGCTGCTTGTCAGAAAACAGAAGGTGTAAGATAATAACTGCTGTCCACATCCCTTCAGGCTCACTGTGCTTTTTTTACATGCACATACAGTACACAAACAGGGAGCGGAGAAGTGCCACAAAAGTAATTGAAGCTGCATATTAACAACACAACATAATTGCAGTTGATGTGAACGCCCCACTGTGTAGTGACAATCAAGCTCGAATCGAATCGAATGTGAATTGCTTTTGTCAAATTAGAGATGGGTGGAGATGAGGGTGCATTGTCTGCCAAGAAGGACATATCTGCTTCTAATGAAATGATTCTGTCTATACTTTATCAAAGCGCTATACAGGAAGAGCTTAAAGATAGCTTGGTATTAATAGAAATACTAGAAATAGCCAAAGTGGACACGTAAGTATTCCCCTGAGTACATGGCCTTCAACCCTAAGAGAAACATTAAACCTAACCTCTGACTGAATCACAATTCTAATCAGCAAATCACCTAAATCACCTAAGTCACACATCTGATGGTCCCTACTGCCTCTAAAGGAAAACATGAAAAACTTCAACCACTAATTAACATAACAAAACAGTAATTTCCATACCAACTGGACAAAGCACAGAGCTCTCTAATGAAGATCTGTGTTATTATGTTTGGTGGCTAATTTCTCTCAATGTCAAGCAAAACCCTGCAGGGACAAAGTGATTGAATCATGAGAATGTGTATAATAGCAGTGGCTGCTAATTAGCCAAACAGAGAAAGGGGACATTAATCTTAAAGACTAGTTTGTTATAGACTTGAATAGTCTAGAACAAAGTTGGCACTGCCTGCCAAACATAATGGCAAAATGTTAAATTGTGGGTTTGAGGGGAAATTGCAGTGCAATAAGGTTAAGCTGAGAATAGGCTGAACAAAGACTCACTTTAACATTTTACTCCATTTTACTGTAGCTGCTTAGAAAAGTTGAATATTTGTACTCATAGCAAATTCATAGTGGCATTGTGTT
>JAVQJX010095920.1:0-18094 GCA_036025115.1 Ambassis agassizii | reverse complement strand
CACACACACACACACACACACACACACACACACACACACACACACACACACACACACACACACACACACACACACACAAACACACACACACACACATATATACTAGCTGTTGTTTTAATAGTTATTGCTATTGAAAAAAATGTTTAGAAGTGTGTCCGTTTAAAGGGACAGACTACTAATTTAAAGTTGTGATGTTATTGACAGCCAACAATAGCCTTCCTATGTGCATACTACATGTTTCTATATCAGTGAGGGGGAACAGGATGTTCTACACATTGTGCTGAAATACATGGCTTGCTGTGTATTAACAATGGGGTTTCTTTGTGCCAACATTTAACAGGTTCATTATAAACCACATTTGAGTTTTGTGGAAAAGTTTATTTAAAGAAAAACTTTTTTGTTTGTCTCTTGTTTAAACAGTTGAAAAGACTTCTGGTAAATCACTGACGCTCCAAATTAAAGGAAGGAACAGAACAGTTACATGGCAGTCAGAAACGGACATTTTGTTTACAGTTACACAACTCATTTTCCTCTGAGCGGGCAAATTTACAGGTTTTACAATAACTGTATATTCCTATGAAAATATGTCTGACAAACTGACTATTAAAATAATGTAGGTTTCATCCAGAATCATCTATTAAGACTGCTAAATTAATAAAGATTTTTCCATTTATTTTAATTAATTTCTGGAGATGACTTCATGCTATTGCTAACCGTCAATCAATAGAAGTGAACACTCCTCTTTTGGAAGTGTCTCCACTCTGACCAGCCGACCCTCTCTGTCTTTCAACCAATACTGTTCACAATCCAAGGTGACATCACAGGCCTGGTGGACTGCAGAGTCCACCTCTTGATGTCTCCTTGCTTGCTGGCAGATTTGGTGATGAACGATGTAATCTAATGTCCCCCACAATCATTTGCTACAGTTTCTCTGCCCTACATGGCGTCCAGGAGCATCAGTGTGAACATTAGCTGACTGCATACATACAACTAGTCTCCACATGTCCAGGAGCAGTGATTTCTTCTCACATATAAAAATATGTCCCCAACAACAAAAAGCCCGAATGCTCGCTCTCCTCTGTGCCATGGACAGCTCAGGAGGGTAGAAGCCATGTTCAGAGCTCATGAGGGTGTATCCACTGGGCTGGGGGGACCAAGGGGACTCCCTTTAAAGAGCTGTGTGTTGGTATAGTTGACGCTTGCATGCTAAGCCCTACGGTGGGTCCGTGAATGGCACTGGGATTTCACACAAAGACATGATGTCATGATGCAGGGTGCGGACCCTATTGAGCACGTGCAGTGAGGCGTGAGGCCAGATTAGACCCCCGAAGCAGGGCACCAACTGCCCGTTAATCAGAATGCTAACACGCTAACAAACATATCGTACGGCGATCTGCCTACGGCGCGGTGCCACGCGCTTCCTGCTCGCAGGGCCTTTGAGAGACAGGAAGTAACTAAAATCTTACTTTTGTAATGACTCTATATTGATGTGATGCAATTTTTAAGACATCAGATTCATGTAACAATGTGTATTATGTGATTTTAACACATGTTGGCAGGGGCTTGGTTTGATTTGGCCTTCTTGTTAACTCGCACACAATGAACATCTCCCACCACTCCCTGAGGAAAAACATAGGAGGAGGCTGTGATTTATGAAACAAGGTTTGAAGGCACCGTTTTCTGTGTGTCATCAAGGTTTTGTGTCCTTCTGCTCACACTGTAGGGCTGCAGGGTTAAAGAGATGAAGAAAAAGGTTAAAGGTGACAAACTAATAGAGAAGACAGCATTTGAAAATGAAGAGATCAATTTCATTCATCTTCTTTTTGAAAAAACAAATCTCCACTATTTTCTGTGCAGTTAAAGAGCTTCAGTCAGCTAAAAACGCCTGCTAGTAGCCAGAGCAGTCTTCATGTATTACACACTTTCAACTTGATTATACTAATCTATTGAGCCTGGTAGGGGGCATCCTTTACTCAACCACCACATTTTGAGCCTGCATTTCCACCAATGCACTGTTCAGTCACTTCTGAGGCCCTTTCAAATGGAGAGCTAATATTTAAGGGGAAAAGAGCGAGATTATGTGACGTCAGACAAATTCTCTGCTTTTCATTTATGTTTGTTCACTTTCATCTTCAGAGCAGCGCTTAAAGGATCTGCTGTATTACTGAGGGAGAAATATGTCATCAGCAGCTGTTTATTATTCTGATTTTTTTTTTTTTTTTTGAGTTATGAGGTGGGATTGATAAGTTTGTGGCCTCTGAAACAGATACAGCTGTCATTGCATGCACATGCAGTGATTCACTACTTTGACCTCACGGTCTTATTGTCCTGTAAGGATGTAGGAGGGCGTTCCTTAATTCATGCCTATGTGGTGAAGGCAGGTCACCAACAACAACACACAGGAGATCTTGACAAATTGATGAATGATAAACCAACACATGTGCATGTAGTTATCTCCAACAGATTCTGAATGACCAGGAAAGCAGGCATCTCACCGGATGCTGACACTGAAAGTCAAATATGTGGCCTCTGTTTCAGCAGGGTCACACTGCTGACTACACTATCTGTGAGACACAGGTGCAGGAGACTAAAGTCCACAAGTCCAGAGTGATGAAAGCTGCCACCTTCATGTGGGTTTGAACTCAGTGAACACATGTTAACCTGTTCATCCTCAGACTAGTTACTGTTTATCTTCTCTGTGGTAAAAACATGCAACATCTTCAAAACAGAGTTTGATCACACAGCGTTTTGCTCACTCACTATAACGTCTCTTGTCATCACATGCACTTCACGTGAATTGTCTGTGTCATACATAGCTCCACACACACACAGAGGAGGCATTCAGTGCGGTTTTTAAAGCGATGGTATCAGTGATGCCCTTCACAGATTGACCTGAGGGCAGCGCCGTGTCCCATGACATAGCACAATGCTAAGACCTCAATGGCACAAGGCTTACGTTTAAAGGCAGAGATACACTTTGTTTGTTTAGCCTTCAAAATCCATACATATTTGTGTGTGACTGATGATTGTGAGTTTCTTTGTGTTCTGATGACCTACTGCCTCACTGACTGAGCCTTCGTTTCTTTTTTCATGAGTCATCGGGAGCCTTTTGTGTTGTTTTGAATGGAGGTCATAGACTTCAAGATATTAGCACTATACCAGCACATTTCTTTGTAACGCTGCCACTTTAAACACACTTTATTTAATTCTCATTTCCAAGTGTGAACATTCTTCTGAGGCAGTTTCTCATTTCCTTTGAGAGCTGAGCTGTCATTTCTTTCCTGCTACGGTGAGAAACTGTGAAACGACTCAGAAATGCTTCATTAGCCCACGGAAACTGGTGAGAGATAGATAAACGCTGTAGTCCAGGAGCGCGACCTGGTGATCTTAAACGGAGCCAGTCAGAGTGCCTTTACTTATATAGACCCTTCAACATGTGTCGCATCTGGTCTTGAGCCACTGAATTCTTGTCGCCCAGCTGGACTCGGGTTCTGCTATTGTGTTTGGGTGGTCAGATTTGTTGAGTTTGGATCTGCCCACTGTCCTTCATGTGCACGACTGCTCACACAGGCGATAGTCTCCTGGGACAGGGTCATTTAGAGCCTGGACGTGTATAACCAGACACACTCTATGAGGAACTGGCAAACAAAAACACTCACACTTGCATAAAAAAAAATGAAATTGCATGCGTCAATGTGAAGAAAAAGTGGTGCTCAAAAATTAAAAGTTTGTTCCTTGGTAAACATTTTTCACCGGTTATTGTGTAACAGTTTGTTGGACAGTTAAATACTAATTGATCGTTGGTAAGATTACAGAAGTGTGTTTAAATGGTGAGAAGACTGCACTGTTTGGACTCACTACCTGCATTTGTGCTTAAGGTTTCCCTTTCCATGTCCTGTTACCACACCAAGTGCACACACCACCCTCCTCTGTGTGAGAGGGGAACCGTTCTTAAAGGAGCCACGACTGTCTGCAGTGCATACGTCTGATTAAACGTTTAACAGGTGTTTGTATCGCTCATATTTATCTGTGTGCTGTTGTTACATTCATGGCAGTAGTTGATGAGTTGTTTTTGTAATAAAGGACTCTTACAGTGTGCTGTTTCCTATGGTAACACACCAGCTCACTAAAGAGGCTGCATCCTTTGAAGGACGCATTAGTTGACAGCAAATTCCTTGAGGGTTTAAAATCATAGATTTTGCTTCATTTTCAGGTATTTTCTAAATACCATATTGTGCTTCTCAACTTCAAACTTTGTTCATGTAAGATAAAACCTAAGTAGGCAAGTTGGGGACAGTGGGAGTACCTGCAGTGTAGTCAGATAGTGTAAACAGCCAATGAAAAGAGAGGATGGGACACAGGAAACAGCGTCAGAAGACAACCAGAAAGTAGCGGGAGTATCAAAACAGTGGCCGACTCCCTCACTTCCTGATCTGAACAAGTTTTTTTCTTCCTGATGTCCTGATGAGCTGCACTGACAGCAGCAGCACGCCGACTGTCATCCGTGTTTGTTTTCCTCCCTCTTCTTCTTCTCTGAGGTTTTAGCAGTTGGCAAAAACAAAAAAACAGCGCATTACCGCCACTAATTGGTATGTTTGTTTAAACATACCAATTAGTGGCGCAGTTGTGGGAGTTTGCTGCATTCAATTTGGTTTGACAAATCACGTAGTCCGTGATCCGTGATCAAAATTCAGGAGAATTTGTTCAGTGTGTGATCACCATCGTCATACAAAAAACAATGACAAACAACGACTCTTCAAATCTAAAAAAAAATCTGTTTAGACTGTGAAAGTCAGTAGTGTGTCCCCAGCCTTGAATGAACAAAATCACAAGTCACAGGCGAGAACAATCATCAAGTTGTTTTTAAGTTCAATCACTTTCCCAGAGCAATTTTCTGATGACGGTGAGTCACATTGAAGACCTGTAACAGGGAAAGTATGTGAGGAAGCTTCCCTGAGAGCTTCACATATTGTAGTCTGGCCTTATAAGAGAGAGCAACAGTGAGACAGAATGAGACACAGAGAGAGAGAGAAAGAGAGAGACGGGGTGAGAGACAAGGCCCGAACTGTTCTCACCAGTGAAGAAGGAAGTGGAAGGGCAGCTTCCTCTCTGTGCACTGCCGGGCACCATAGGAGGGAGAGGAGAATCGATGTGCACACAATGGAGAAGGGGAAGGTGGAGGGCAGACAGGAGGCGTTAATGGAGGAAGGATGTAAGGGTAGTGTGTGACTGGATGTAAGAACCTGGATGAGAGAGGCTGCAGCTTAGGATGAGTGTTCTAGAGTTCAGATGACGTTGGACACACACGTATTGTGTTATTGTTGTGTTGAGAGCAAACACTTTCCCACAGCCTGACCACAACCTTTCTGAAATGCAGCATTCCTGCTGGATGCCGAGCATTCGTGTGAGGTGCAGAGGAAACGGTTGACTCAGCCTCTTTCATGATGGATTTAGAGGATTTCTCACAGAATAATTCAGTATGAAGTGTTCCTGATAAAATTTCATTATATATTTCAATCAGGATCTTAACATGTGTAGACATTATAAGACGCTGTATTGTAAACTTGTTTTCGGATATCTAAGTAAAGGTAGAGTTAAGTCAAGTAGCATTTAGTCTGATCAAAGCACCATGGCCTTTTGTTCTAATAAGTTGAATACAAAGAAAAACACCTGAATGATGGAGACGCTACTTGATGATGATGTGGTTACTGTAGGGCTCAGAGCTCCGTAGCTTCAGCGGTTCCTGATGTCCAGGTGTCAGGGTGAGCGGTTGTCATAAGTGGTATATAAGAAACTTAACAAAACAGCAACACGTGTGGGAGCATAAACATAAACATATATCTGGCAGATGTATTATTGACCAAATGTGTGATTTTGTGAGAATGTTTGGTCCACCATCAACAGTACAAAATGATGCAAAACTATCTATACTATACTATAACTATAGGCTTAATTAAAATGAACAAGAATACAGTTGATACTTTTGGAGCCAGCCCCTAGAGGCTGCAACATGAACTGCAGTTTTCAACACTTCCATATGGGCTTCAGGTCTCAGCCTCGTAGTTATCAGTAACTCCTTCTTATAAAAGTTACATGGATTTCAATACGTTTTGAATGGAAGCTTTCAGGTTGAGATTTTGCATGAAAACCATCAGTCAGTGGAGCTGAGTACACTCAGTGGCCCTTGAAGTCAGCCAGGTGTTGTTATTGGATTTCTAGACTTGCAAGGAAACGAAACAAAAGGCGGTTGAAAGCAGTGGGGATTTTTTTTTTCTTGATAAAAGTGCATGAGGGGGTGAATAAGGAGAAATGCAGCGTAAGAAGGAACACTGTTGGTGTGCGTATCACTCGGGGCAGGAAGAGCTGCCTGAAGGGCTGGAGGTAGATTTCAGAGGAGGGTACCACCCACTGCGTCTCTATCAGGGGAACACAGGATGATTTCATGCCTCCAGGTCCACACAGTCAGCCAGCCGTCCAACACAATGTTATCTGCGGATAGGAGTGCCGGCACACACGGTCAGCCATCCACCGTCAAAACAGTTTCTCACATACAGTCGGTGATTTATTATTTAATGTTGTTTCCTCAAAGGAATCCAAGTCACTTTAACAATGAGCAGCACAAACAGGAAACCATAAAAGAATCAAGTTTAAAAACACGCTAAGCTCCTTCAAAAATACATAAATATCCTCCCTGGTTTTATTTCATTTGCTGTAAAACTGTCTTTATGCTGTTTGAGGTCAAAGAAAGCTGGAGTGGCCATTTTATCGTTGCTTTTGGCCGCTAACACGTCTGCTGGAACTGATGGACAATGCTGTCCTTTCATTCACTGTTTGTTTTTGGGGATGTATGTGGTGCATACACCCACCTGTCTGTCCTCAGTCATCATACAAACATAAAACATATACTACACTGCACAAAGTCAATCTGTTCGCACACATTTTGCCCGTCTGTCCTCATGTCTGAGCTGCTCCGTTGTCTCGGCTGAGGGCTCTTGTAGATATACCTCTTCCTGCGTTTGTTAGCCTGCTCCTTCTCCCCCCTGCTGCACACTGGGATGCTGTAACTGCACTGTGGTGGCAGTAAGAGTCCATGTTTCCTTCAGCTCTCTCCATATCTTGATAACCTTGTTCTCAGTAGGGCGGGGGAGGAACTTACAATGTCCTCTTACAGGGGGTTTGTTTGCCTTCATTCAGTACTCAAACTTTCAATAATCTTATGAAAGCTTTTGTAATGAAAACAAAGATCAAACCTCAGTGAGGCCACCGGGTACTTTCATTCATTTGCCTATAAGGTGGCATCCATTTGACAGAGCTGTTGTTTTTCCCTGACACATATAATAACACATTTGTGACCCATATACACCATGAGTGTCTGGGGCAGCCTTTGTGTAAGGGTCAGAGGTCACCTGTAAGAATAGCAGCAGGTTTAAAGACACATGTGACAGAAGTCAAAAATACACGACTGCTCGTCTGTCATGTCGGCTTCTCGCAATCTTTCACCGGTTGGTTCAAAGCTTTGTCACCCTTTAATGAGCCAGTGGCATGGATGATTGTTTACAGTGACTATGAGTCAGCCTGTCAAGAGCTTTAATATAGCAAAAGCGAGGAGAAGTGAGTGAAGACTGATGGTGTTGTTGTACTTTATGTTACTGACAAAGTGACAATCTATGGAGGGCAAAAGCAGCATTAATAAAAAATCAGGAGTGATGTGACTTTTTCAACCTTTCTCACTCTTTGGGAAAGTTTGATGCTCTGTATTATTTGACTGCAACCCTCAGTGGACATGAGTTAGAGGGTGTATTTGAGGTCCAGGGTCTCTCTGAGGTTGTGATGGCCATGGAGCACGTGTCCATCAAGCCTGGCTTCCCTCGGACTCAGTTGAGGCAGAGCTGAACGAATCACCAGCAGAATGGCAGGCAGGGGTCAGGCTGGCAGGCTGGCGAGGAGGGTTATGTTAATGCATCCTGGCAGCGTGGGCTTATTCCAGCACACATAAACACATGCAGTTGGTGTGTCTCTTTCTCGATACACACCTCATTGTCCCCTCACTGCAGAGGAGCTGCAAAAGAAAAACGACGAGATTAAATGAAGTCGTGGAACATCACCGTTTTGTTACAAATCACTTCATGCTGTTATTCCTTGTGAAGGTTGTTCCACTTCTAAATCCATCCTGATGAGCAGCACAATGGAAACATCCGAGTAAAATTTAAACTGGAGAAGACTACGTAATTAGGAATTAGCAACAACTTTTCCATCCCTTCAAAAAAAAAAAAATGGCCTGAAGGACTGTTAGATGCACCATAAGCGTTTGTTTACAGAACTGCCTTATATATTTATTTACGACCAGCAATATCTTAAAGGTGCAGAAGAAAACACACTGAATGGATTAAACTGATATATACATCCCTCTGTGTTTGCACTATGACGAGAGGTTACAAGGGCACCGCTCCTGGCCACAGTTTGTCATGAGATCCTATCACTTGGTTTCCTCTGCTATTTATACATGCAAAAACATTTTCCAGAGTCAAAGGCGCAGTTGTTGAAGGGCAGAATTTAGCCATTCAGATCACTGATTAAGGCCATGACACACACAGGGAGAACAACAACCCAAAATGTCTCTGATTGCACTGAAGCTACAAAGCCAGTGGAAATTTGTCTTTAATGGAAAATTTTAGTAGATCTAATGTCTGTAGAGAGCCACTGCCAACAACCTGCTAGCTTAGCTTAGCAATAAATACCTTAAGAGTACAGGTATTAGGTTTTATCTGAAAGGGGTCAATGATGTGTCTTGGTTGGTGAGGGAGGGATACAGAAGGTGGTGAGTCTCAAGGGAAGATGTAAAAATGTAACAAAAAAAGCATCATTGTCATCATTACCAAAACAAGAAAACCATCTTAAAAAAAATGCAGCCATCAGTCCACCACAAAGAAACCCCATAACACAAACATCAGCCTCCAGGGTAAAAGTCTGCAGCTGGCACCGACCCTTTTTTCTGTCAGACTTCACAACTCACTGCTTATTTCACATGGTCATATGTGTCATTGTTTATGTGTTGGGTGTATTGGGTTTGATGAAGGGATAGGAGCTGGACTCTTTCCTGGTCAGGAGGAAGAGAACAGTCACTTCTGTCAGTGAAAGTACATCAGAACAATGTGTGTGCCCTCACCACATAATTACAGACATTTGAATGCATTTGAAGGGATGCTGGCCCTCAGCAAGGAGGAATAAAACATAAAGAACATAACACATGTCAGCTAAAATGATTTTTAAACATTTAACAAATGTTTTTTTTTTCAAATCTTGCTTCTTGTAAGTTTGACTGCCCTGATCACAGATAACAGAGCTGTGAAGGACTAAACAGTAAATAACAGCAGTCTGGAAGTTTACGCTGAGCGGAATTGCCATTGATCCCAGAAAACAATTCCACTTCCTCTCGTCTTGCTGCAGAATGCTTCCCAGCAAAAAATAGAGCACCAGGGAAGAAGAAGAGGAGGAGGAGTGGGGAGAGGAAGAGGAGGGGATGAACAAGGAGGGAGGGAGGGAGAGAGAAGGGAGGTCCATGGGGGGAAACACTCTCTCATGATGCCCTTGCTTTACTTCTCGTGCCCCCCTCCCCTCCTTTGTGGACTAACAGCTTGTTGTTGGGACGGCACAAAGCTCAGATGCCAACCTGAAGTCCGCTCCTGCTGGTGTTCATAAGAAGGAGCCTGCCATCATCTCTGCATCTTCATCTGTTTGTCCACTGACTGTATGGATTTGTCTTCTCATTGACACAGAAACCTCCAGCAGGACAGCAGGTAATTCGTTTTACTCATAATGCTAAGAGCATCCTACTAAAAGCAGCAGACTGTGGGGGGGGGGCGGTGGGAGGCCTGGTGTGTGCAGCACGTACAGCTGTCACTTAGTTCTCACATCTTTCTTTTCTTTCATCATAACTCTCAACAGAAGACAAATAAACTGAGACAAAGTGCTGGAGATGATAAAATGTAGAGCCACCTGTAATGCGTACGTTATGAACGAAGACTGTGAGGAACTGTTGTCACGGTGATGCCTCAGTGGCTGAAGGTTAAAATGATGATTTGATGCTCTCATAAATGTTTAAAACTGGAGAAAAGGTCAAAGTTGTGTTTGTTTTCTACATGATTTTTATATTTATTTTATACTTATTCAAATTCAATTTTAAAAAGAAATCACAATTCTTTTTCTGAAGAATCATAAAATACATAATATAAATATTTTAATCTTGTGTTAAAATAAATGTTATTATCCATTGCTGCGTCCAAAGACAAATGATTTCAGACTTAATGTGATTAGTGTGAGATAAAAATCAGCTAAACGTTCCTTCACAGTAAATCACTTGTCCCACAGATAATCCAGAGTCTCTTCTGTTTGACACACAATGACGCAGAACATCAACACTGAAAACTGGCCACTTTTTCTTACACTAATATGAATCAGATAAAAAGACTAAAACCGCAAACACGTAATGTGTCAACCCTCAGAAATAGCATCAACCAGGAATTTTAATCAGCAGACTTTAACTTGCTGAAACACCTTGCAGCTGTCTGGCCTGAAGGTTCCAGCATAATGCCATACACAGACAAACAATAGATCATAACAGGGCTGTGGGTCTGTGTACAGTAGTGGGCAGATGAAGAGCCAGACAGCCATGTAAGGTAGCAGGCAGCACATCGGCCCGCTGGCTACTGCTGCTGTGACTGATATATGGCAGCCTGGATCCACGCTGGTCTGAAAAATAAGGCCGTGGAAACAGGTGACTCACATGAGTGGGAAGCGTTCACCCCCCTCATCCCGCATCTGATACACTCAGTAGGTCACAGTATCCCAGACTCACCCTGCTGCCAGTGACACTACATGCTAAACTTAAACATGCTCATCCTTGATGGTAATCCTGGCACTCGTAGGACAGATGCACACCCTGCAGCCTTGCAGCTGCTGCAGCATTTGGACCGACTCTCTACGCGTGTTGGAGTTCAAATTCAAAAGCCATGCCATAAATATAGCAGCTCTTAAACTTTGACACATCTGACTGATATGTCAGGTACTTTTGTTTCATTAATATTTCCATTATAATATCATAAAACAGCATCAGTCTCTCAGAGAGTAAAAATAACCGTCACAGGCTGAGTATGTGTGGCATCCTCTGTGCAGTTGTTGATGTCTGTTTCAACTGAGACTTGTATATGAATTTGTTGTTCGTGCTTTCAGCCTTCTTCTTCTTCTGTGGTTGTTTTACCAAAACATTGCTGAGCTGTCACACAGCAGCACCTGGAAATGTAACTCAGATATTTTGGCTCCTGGAAATAACTTTTTGTTTTGGGGGACTCAGTATGTGCCAATATTCAAACCCAGCAAACAAAAAACATTCAGGTAGATTTTGTATCAGTATAAAAACTTCAGATATTAAAGCTTTAATGTTGAGATCACAGGTTGGTGGATGTTTTAAGGGGACCCCAAAATGTGACGGACCAGGTTGGACAAGTTGTTGAATGATTTTTGACTTATTATCCTATAGTAACACTTTGCTTATTATTACCCTAAACATCACGTTTTGTGTTGCCATGGAAACATTTCCCACATTTCTGCTTTTGCGTTTAACCTCCAGCCTCTCTGTACAGCCAACTTTATGCCTCTGTCAAATATTTTCATGAGCTTTCTTACTGTGTGTTACTCTCCAGTGAAAGTGATGCATTAGCTTGTCAGCTGATCTGTTTTAGTGTGTTGAAGATAATATTGCTGAAAAATTTACTTCAACCCCAGTAAATCCTCTCAGACACTCATAATAACACTATTGTACTTAATGCACAACACAGTGTAAATACTTTTTCCCCTACTGATGTTGGTCCAAACATGCCCCATTAAAGGGAAGACGATGTATACCCTGCAGTCTAATTGCTGCTGTGTTTATGAGGACGACGCGCAGCAAGCAGTGTATCCTGGTCCTCAAAGAGGATCCGGAGTCTGTCAAACTGGGCTTAGTGCTGAAAGGTGCAGATCATTGAAGGAATGTTTGATTCAACCCTGCCCCCTGTTGTTGCTGGACTGTGGACACACTGCAGGCTGAGCTAAGAATCAGAATAAATCTGACACCATTGCTGCATGTGTCACTGTAATATAAACAGAACTTCATGATAAAATGCCCTGCAGCCTTGGGTTTGGGTGCGACAGTCACTGATTCTTCAGCCAGCCCTCTAAGGCAACACAGAGGAGTGTGTGACACACACTGGAGGATTTATTGTTGTGTTGCAGGGCAGAGAAAACAAAGTGTTTTTCCAGCAGCAGCGGTGATGCAGTGTAGAAGCTGCTCCTTCTCTCTTCACCTCTCTGAGCCTGCTGGCTGCTGTTCGGTGTCCATACATGCACAGCTGACTTGAGATTTCAGTACAGCTGCAGCCCGGTCGGACCCCTAAAGTGGTGAAATGACCTCACTCTTGGCTGTAGTTCACACAGCTTCTGCTTTCTCATCTACTCTATCATATAATTGTTCCAACATTTATGGCACACTTTGTGAAGTCTTTCAGCTCACCAACACTCCAACAGAGAGCATCTGCACTGCTGGGATCAAAGACAAATAAGTCAAATTCCTTTACTTGTGCTTTTCTGAATAGCCAGATTGTCCATTGTGTCTCCATTACTCTGCCACCAAGATTATAAACAAACCTGACAGTCTTGACAGTGTACAGGCAAACCAGACCATTAAGCAAAGGGCACCATGTGTAACAGTAAATCCCTGGTTATTGCCAGGTGTGATAGACAGCCAGTGGAGGTACAAAAAGGTGCTCGCTTCAAGAGCAAAGCTGTTCCCTGGAACGGCTCGGCTTTAATACCTTGTTCCTTTTGTCATCCGGAAATCATATTGTTTGAGATTGCTTCCTCTGAGAGCAGGAAGAGGGAGTCGAAGGAAGGAGACAGAGATGAACACTGTTTTCCACTCAATGTGAAAAGCTCCACTGTGTAGGCTATTTGTGTCATTTTTCTGATGTAATCCACAATAATTGCTGAAATTGAACTGAATGGAATATGCCCTACATTACTTTTAATGGTAGATATAATCTGTAACTTTCCTAATTGGCTTTGGTTTCCTATCTATCTAATTTATACCTCATTTGGAAACATCAAAATTCCAGGGAGCAGCAGGTACAGGTGAGGGAAGCCTGTTGTCTGTATGAGCTGATAAGAACATGTGCTGCTTTGCTGTGTGACCGCCTGCCATTGTGGTCTGTGGTCTGGTCACTCCCTTCCTCCAGCTCCCAGCCTGCTTGTGATTTACTTCCAGCAAAGATCATTAGCTTTTATCCCCGTGAGTGGACCTGATTCACCGACTGGTCACCAACCATGGCAGGTATTATGCGTATCCTGGAAAAGCGAACAATTGGCTTTCCTACATGCGTAAGCCTTGGGCATGGATAGATGTGTATTTGCTCTCCCAGATGTTGTCATGGAGGTGTTTTTGCCTGCCTCTGCATGCTTCAGAGATCAAGCCCACAATGCTCTGATTTTCCATCTTATTGCCATATATATACTTCATGGAGACAGTGAGGGAGGGGGAGGACAGATGGCCATGGTCATTTAAACCATCTCTCTCACACACACACATATAAGTGTCAGTGTCAGCCTGCCAGTTCAAAGACAAAGCGCAGTGGACTAAACATTCATGGGATCATGGATTACACTCAGGAGGGAGAGATGAGAGGTGGTAAGGCGGAACACTTCCTTGTTTGACTTCTTCTTCACTCTTTGTAAATGTAGTGATTATTCTGTGTACCATTTTCCTACCTTTGCACATCATTGGCTTTATGAGGAATGTATACATTTTATACAGCCTTTCCAAGTAGGGGCTGCGACTTTGAATGTGTGACGTGTTGGAAAAAGCTGTCAGACTTTCAGCCTTTCTGCTGATTGTGTAGTAAAAGCTGAATGTGACCATACAGAGAGGATATTGGAGTCGCCCCTCACTGGAGTTTGATGGGTTTTCTTAACCTCTCGTTGATGTGCGGGGTCATTTAAAGCAGCCAGTTGAGCTGCCTTATAGGGTCATTCTCAGCTGAGACTGGCCAGCCTGTCACTGCCATGTTGGGCTCTTTAAGATGAAAGCAGAGACACTTAGAGGCATGTAGATGAAGAGATCTGATTGATGCCTCAAGATAGGTCAGGATTGCAGCATGTAGGAGGGTTTCATGGAGGACGTTGGACATGGAAGCGGCTGCTGCTCTGTCGATGTGAGTGAAGTCTGCTGGTGATGTGCCAAAGGCACAACGGACGCCAGGTCACAGCACTAAAAAGGACAAAGTCCTCCAGCTCTGACGTGCCCCTTGGTGGACTTTGTGTCGTACATGATTTGGAAGATGGAATGAAAACATACATGTAATAATAATAATGAATCATATTTCTTAAAAAGACCTTCTTATTTACTTTCATATGACTCTCAAACTTCCTCTCTCTCATGGGAAAATGGTTGTTCCCATGCCACAGTATCAAGTCCTCCAGCAATTCACAGTTCACAGGAGAAGCTATTTTTATTCACATGATGCCACATACACACAGGTCATTCCACGCAGCAGAGAACCCACAGTACAGCTGTCCATGACTGATTATTTCCACTTCTCTTTTCTCCCTTCTCTTCTCCATCTCAGTGACTCCTCACCCTCCACCTTCCTTTCCTTCCCTCCCAGGTCCTTGCATCTCACGTGTGTCCTGGGACTGTGAGCAGTGATGGGCGACTGGAGTCTCCTGGGGAATTTCCTAGAGGAGGTCCAGGAGCACTCCACCTCTGTTGGGAAGGTCTGGCTCACCATCCTCTTCATCTTTCGCATCCTGGTACTTGGCACGGCAGCAGAGTCCTCCTGGGGGGACGAGCAGAGCGATTTTCTGTGTGACACTCAGCAACCCGGTTGCACCAACGTGTGTTATGACCGCGCCTTCCCCATCGCCCACATCCGCTACTGGGTACTGCAAATTGTCTTCGTCTCCACGCCGTCTCTCATATACATGGGCCATGCCATGCACATTGTGCGCAGGGAGGAGAAGAGGCGGAGAAAGGAGCAGGAGCAGAGGGAGGGAAGAGGGGATGGAGACCTGGAGGGGGAGAAAGAGTACCTCCAGCAGAAGGAGAGTGGGAAGGAGATGACATCCAATGGGATTGGAAGGGTTCGTTTAAAAGGGGCCCTACTGCAGACTTACATCCTGAGCATCCTCATCCGCACAGTGATGGAGGTGACCTTCATTGTGGTGCAGTATCTGATCTACGGTGTCTTCCTCAAGGCGTTGTACCTCTGCAAGGCGTCACCCTGCCCCAACCCCGTCAACTGCTACATGTCTCGCCCCACGGAGAAAAACGTCTTCATCATCTTCATGCTGGTGGTGGCAGGCGTGTCCCTGCTGCTCTCTGTGCTCGAGCTCTACCATCTGGGCTGGAAGAGCATGAGGAAGTGCGTACGTAACAAGATGCTCCAAAGGAACAACCACAGAGCTGTGACTGTGGCTGTTTCTGCAGCACTGGAGACTAACAGCCCGCCTCGAGCATCAGCCTCCTGCACCCCACCCCCAGACTTTAACCAGTGCCTGACAACCCAGAGCTCCATCAATGCCATGACCTCCATGGCCTCTCACCCTTTCAACACCAGGATGGCACTGCAACAAAACTCTGTCAACTTGGCCACTGAGCGCCATCACAGTTGTGACAACCTGGAGGATGATGAGGACTTCCTGAGGATGAGATATGACCAGGCACCTGCAGAGCTGCCTAACAACTGCTCCCCGCTGCCCCTGCTGCAGACTGGCTACATGAAGGACAAACGCCGTCTGAGCAAGAATAGTGGGGCCAGCAGCCGTGCACGCCAAGACGACCTGGCAGTGTAGGTGAAGAAGGAAAAAAAGACACAAGTGGAGTCACAAGTATGAGACTAAGAGTCAGTTCTGAGTGAAGATCGTGACACTAACTATGCAAAATCTGGCACTGAAGCCTGACACTTATGGAAGATGGACTAAATGTGGCCATTAGATTTAGGTGGTGATAAGACTGTGTAAACTTGACACATGTGTGGGTGAGTGATTGATGAGTTTGTGGCCTAAAGCATAAGGAGATGAGTAGCTCCTGCTGATGTAACATGCACATCCTGAAATTTGAGGCTGATATGATACATTTTGTTTTGGTTTTGGTTTTTTTGGGAGAAAGATATTCTGATAGTTTGATAGTCTGATAGCAAATTATAGCTGGCAGGCTACCTCAAACATTACATGTGAATGACAAAATGATGTTAGAGCTGTACTGATAAGGGAAAATGACGCTCGTTCTGCCACAGTTAGTTAGTCCTGTAAACAAGGGAGTTGACGCATGCTAAAGAAATGTTAAAACACCATTTATAAAGTAACAAAAGTGTCTGTTTTGTAAAAACAACATTTGATCTGGCACATCATAAACACCTTATATTAGTAAGAGGCCCGTGTCCTTAAATAATAATGGTCAACGGGCTCTACTAATGATGTGTAAAGTTTAATGCCAGTCTTTGTAGCATTTTGGTTTGGGGTGGTTGAAAATCAGCTATGAGAATATGTGTATTCACCAGGATTTGAAGCCTCAGGCAAAACTAGTGACTAATAAAACAGTGCTAATGATAGCATCACAGCTAAAACTGACTCTTTACTTCATGCTACAAACTTATCAATCATCCACTGTGGATAAGTGAACAGAAAAAAACTGCAAAACAAACTGCAAAAGGAGAAGAACAGGGTAACAGGTAAGACGCCTGACTATTGCACATTTTATGTTTAACTTAACAGCCAAAAGTACAATGAAGGAGATGTTACAGTGTTTAGTCTCCAGAGAAATAAAAACATCACACACATCTCAACTATATTAGATAATGACTGTAAATACAACCATTACAAGTGGCAATAAATACAAACATGGACCTGATATATGCTTTGTACTGTGAAACTGCAGTGAATTATGTGCCTTATAAAGTGTAAGTGGAAAAAAATTGCTTTCTTTCATTGTAAAACCTTTACAAAGAGAAATATGCATCATGTTGACTTGCAGACAGAATTGCACTATACCTGCAGGCCAACAAACATGAGACCCAACTCAGAAATAATAACATTACAATCTTAAAGTGTGTGTGAGTATCCATGGTCATGATGAGAAAAAAAATCTTTAAAGTTTTACATTTAAAAAGAAGACATCCTGCATGGATATCGTCATGTCATGACCAGATTCAGCCACTAGGTGGCAACAATGCACTTGTGTGTCTCTCTTGGAGCCATTGTGTACAGAGCGGATTTGTTCCTATGCAATGTATGTTTCAGTTGATGTTGTTGAATGTATTTTATTTCATTTCCAGAGTCTAGTTTTTAACCACATGCAGAACAATTATTGTTTATAGAAATTAAAACTCCAGACAAAATGGAGGTTTGAGGTTTTTTTCCCTTCATATAAAACATTCTTTTAAAACAATATTATGCAATAAATGTTATCATTAACCTTTAACAAATCAATAAATCACCAACTGTACAAGCTGCTGTGTTGTTTGTTATTCTTTGATTTCTTTTCCACATCAACACAAAAACATGTGCTGAATTCAGAAATGTTAAAATTAATAAAATATGGAGGAAAAAGAGATGCCAGCTGTAGAGATTTACTGCATTTTTAGATCAGCGTCGCTTCACTGCTTGCATTCTGTTGTCACCAGAAAGGACCTGTAGGAGACAGATTGGGTGAGATGAGCAGTATTTACACAAACAAAGACTGTCTCGCCATCTCTGCCAGGAAGCTGCGCGCTGGGATCCAACTTGATCCATCACAAGCTGAAAAAGCTGAAAGTAAAATGAAAACTATAGAAGATTTTTTTTTCCTGTTTTTGTTTTAACCCCTGTATAGACAGCAAATACACCTCTGCAAAAATACCATTATTTCTATGTGATTATGCTGCATAGTGGACACATTCTGCAGCAGCAGCTACTGTTCAGTAAAATGTTTCCTTCTACCACTTGTTCAACCATGTGTGTATTTAAAATACCTTTTGAATGCTTTTCTTTTAACTGGGCTCTCTTGTTTATGCAATTATGGTTAACTGAA
>JAVQJX010095863.1:0-10381 GCA_036025115.1 Ambassis agassizii | reverse complement strand
TCAGAAGTTTTATTTTTATGTTTCTATCCATAACTTGTTTTGACAGATGGTGTGTGAGCTACCAAAATGTGTGGTAGAAAGGGTAATAATGTGTTCCAGTTTAGAAATAAATCTGATTTTTTTTTTCCCATTTGCTTTAAATGTGTTTCGTGTTCAAAGGGAAATGAACCTTTTGTACAGGGAAGTGACTCAGAATTACAACAGATCTTTCTTCTGTTATTTAATGTCAAAGCCTATAAATAGTGAGACAAAGATGGATTTTTTTTTCACTGCTGAGATCCACACCCATCCCTCCTGTTGCACGAGTCTTCTTGTACTACGGATGATGTCATCTTTGACCGGGGAAGGGAGGAGGGACCTGGGTGACTCCAGCGCCCGCAGTAACAGCATCAAGTTCGGAAGAAGCAACCATAAAAACACCGGAAATGCGGACGTCTGTTTTCAAAATAAGAGTTGGGGTAGGCGTGTAGAAGTTATGAAATTATAGATGATGACTATAATTTTGCTTTTCTATTTGAAATAATCCAAAGTATAATATAATTTTTGAACCTGCTATGAAGTTAAAGACAAAAAAAGCAATAAAATTCTTCCGATTAGAAAAAAAAGAAACACATTTATGTTGTTGCATCAACATAAAAAAATATCTAATAATATTCCACACACAAAAAATACCGTTTCAGGTGAAATATTATTATATCACGATTTAAGATATTTTTAAAATCTATAAATAAAATAAAATCATGATTTTATTCTGAAAGCCACAGCCGGAAGTGCATATCCGTTAGCCTAGCTTAGCTTGTCTCCGGTGGGAGGATCTTTGCTCGTTTCTCAACACCCTCTCTGTAAAATTAGCGAACACTGCAGTAAGAAGTGTGTATATGTGTGTGTGTGTGTTTGTGTGTGTTTGTGTTTGACACGACCAAGAAGGAAGAGCAAGCGAGGATTAATATTTATAAAACCCTCTCATCCGGCTGGTGGCAGGTAATTACCAAACGTTAGCTCCAGTTTGACTTCATGTTTTTTTTTATTTATTTGACACCAGTCGACAGTCTAATTATAGCTCTCTTACTTGGTTTGAAAGAACAAGGTGGTGGCTTGTCCTCGCACTAACAGTCTCCCTTTTCCTCCTCAGCTGGTAGTTTAATTCCTCGCTTTGCGGAGATTTGTTTTGTTTTTAGTTTGTAAGGGTGTGTTTCTCTACTAACTGTTGATTTCCTCATTGTTGCTACTTTAGTTTTGTCTCTATGTGCAGTGTGGTGTAGGGAACACTTATTTTTCCTCAATATCAGGAGTCGTTATTACTGCTAAAAAAACATTTGACAGCAGTTCTGTGGGCAGAAGTTGGCGTGATAATGTTTTTTTTTTTAAATGTTTTTCTTAATATAAATAGGGGAAGGTTTCATTTAGACAAAAAGACACAGGCCACATAATATTATTGTATTCTTCTAAAATATTTTTTGGAAAGCCAACCAACTCCTGGTACACGTGCAAACTGATCCATTAATTGATTTGTCTTGTGACACAAAGTAATCAATTTTAGTTAAAAACATTCAACTGAGGCTGAGTTCCTGTTTACACGCCATTTTTTAATGGATTTTTCTTCCTGTGAAATAGATTTTAAAGTTACAAATGTGCAGCAATGTCCAAAGAAAAAAAAAAGGTAAACAAAGCAGGTGATTGGATAATCTGGACCCTGTAAATAACATTTATGTAAAATAATCTAATCCAGATGTGATTAATTGCATCAATCACCTGGTCAATTAACTGTTGAATGTTTTATGAATTGATAACTATATGCCTTAGGAAATTACATTGGACAAATTATCAGTTAGGCGAGGAAATATTGGGCAAAGGTAATCTATGATCAAAATAAGAAACCACAAAATAAATGACTGGTCCTCTCCCAGTCTCTCCCTGTTTGTCTGCTCATGACCTGAGTTATTGAACAGAAGTGAGTCATGCGGTGTATCCGCTGCCTCTTAGTCCTGTTTCCGCCCTCATCAGGCTTCAGGATCAGGGGTGTTTTCCTCTGGAGTATTTTTAAAATCAGAACTACAGAAAAGAGGGGAAAAGTAGACTGCTGTGTTGGCCTCCTCCTCCTCCTCCTCCTCAGACATTGTGTTGAGTTTAAAGAAGTAAGTTGACATTTTGGGAAGCGGGCATATTCACTTTGTTTTTGAGGGTCTGGCAGCCACTTAGCTTAGCATAAAGACAGGAAACAGGGTTAAACATCAACCTACCAAGATCTCTGGAAACACTACTTTTGTGTGAACACACAATTCTGGATTATTTCTTGTTAGTCATGATTACAAATTGGTCTTAAAGTTATTTTCATTACACTGTAGCTTCAATTTTTCTCATAAATAGTCAATTAAATTGTTCACAGAAGAGTTTAGAAAGAGGTCATGCATGACCTGATTTCTTTGGTTGGCTGACTGTTTGCTCATTTGATAATTTCCATGGGTGTACCGCACAATCATGACTCAGTGTGACCAAAGAGGTGGTGTGTTTGTAACATGTGCCTGAAGAATGTTAGAGTCTGACCTGACCCTGTGTGTGTATGTTCATGCTGTTGTGTAAGACAGCTCAGCACTCACATTTCAGTTTTATGGACTTCACAATATCAGGAATCTCTACATTTGAATCTGTATAAAGGCCTGATGCCTGAGGTGATCTGTGTGTAATCACCAAATGCTCCTCCAGGTGATCTGTTGTGTGTTACCGCCTGTCAGTTTTATCCAGATAAGATGTTTTTATGTCCGAGTTAAGGTGGTGTAGACAGCTGGTGTTGTGCACTCTCTGCTCTGTTTCAGCTGCCTCCCTATGAACTTTAGCCCATTTCTCAGACCGATCAAAGAGGTGAGGCTAATTCTTGATTGCCCTTGAAAAGTTTCTTTCGATTAAGCTTGTGCCTTATGAGCTGTGCCAAATTTGCTAGACGACATTCATTTGAAATCACATCCCACAAGTACAACAATAGTCTTTTTTTTTTTTTTGTGTAGCTGTTTGTTTTTCTGCAGATTCTATGTTGAACTACATCCAGAGTAGGACTGAACTCCTGTGTGTTTTAGTAACAACCTAGGAAATAACTTTTCAGTGTTGAAATCAGCTGATCTGTAACTCTTGGCTTCAGTTTGTTAAAAAGAGGTGCAGCCCTGGGAAGCCTGTTAAACGAGCAAAACAGTCCTACTTGGACTCATTTCCTGTAATATGTTTGCAGGACAAAAAGAAGTCATCATTATCATCATCTCAGAAACAACAGACCTTTTATTAGTTGGATGTTTGTCTATGCACAGCATTGTTGTTGATATTAAACTCACATGACGTTCTGAAAGGCGGCTCTACCTCAGGGTCACGCACTGCTCTGACTCGAACTCAGCTTGTTGCATAACTCCCGTTGGCCCCTAAGCCTTCAGGAAACCTCCTTAGAGAAGCAGAGAGGTGGTGTGTGTTCATTAACTCGGGGCATTGCTGGAATACTTGTAGGGAGTAATGGTGCTGTTCTTTGCTATCCACTTTAATGGTTATCAAGTGTTATGTATGCGTCTCTGCATCTGTTGCAAATCTGTTTTCCTCACAGGTTTTGACACAACATGCAGGTTTTTTAAATGCAGCTAAACCTGTTCATAAAAGTCAGTTGACTCCTGTTGGTTAATGAGTTTGCCTTCCCGATTCTTTTGTTTTCTCTATATCACAAAAAGGTACTTTAAAAAAAAATACTTTCATTTTTTTCAAACTTATCAAAAATACCTGAGATTATTGCAGAGATACTTGCGCTGTGTGTCCATCTTTTACCTTTTTTTAGTGAAGACAAAATCCAGTGTGATCTTAAATTAGTAATAGTGACATCTACACAGAAACTAGAGGCAGCAAATGTTTGTTGAATAAATGAATTGTTTGCTCTTCATCCACCAGCTGATTAACTGTCTGTCCCAGCACCAGGTGACACTTGATTGTGTGTAGATAACAAAAACCAGTAAAATACACTGTGCTTAGACAGAATGTGTTTACTGATGTGAGCCCTCTCCAACAGTGATAATTAAAGTCCCTTCTCCCAGCCACAGCATGGTCTGTAACACAATACCTGTGTAAAAACCACAATGTGTCATACCACTCCATTGAAAGATGCACCATATTAATTGGTGAACTCAATCTGCTCCCCTACATTTAGACAAATGACTATGTTGTTCTTCTTATAAAAATATTTTACTCACAAGTGGAAAGATCTCACGAGTGGTGAGGTGAACATTCTGCCACATTCTTGCTACACAAAATGATGCTTTCAGTTATTTTTTTATACTGTTTTATAAAGGAAAATCTCTGTTTACAGCTTAAAGCAATCTGTGACAAGGAGTCATATTGTTCAGACCTGTGAAAACATGACGGAGGTTTGTGGCCCATGGGGCATAAATACAATCCAGGAAGTCCTGTTTGAGTAACAGATCTGTAAACTTTAAGGCTTTTCAAAGACAAAAACAATGGCAGCTGCTCTGTGAGAAAATGCATAACTACTATACAAACTAGTACAAACTGTTCCACTTACAGATTTAGACACCACAGTATCTCCATGGGAGGCATCATGTTGTATTCATAGACTGTATATAAAAATGAACAGACGCTCAGTCTTTTCTTAATTCCCCCTTAATCCAGAAATGGGCAGAGAGGTGGAGTGACGCCTGGACAACTAACGACCTTTGACACCACCCACCTGTCACTTAAAGAAGCCAAACTGTTCTGCAGTTTCAAAGGCTGCGTTATAAACAGGAAAATGAACTTTAAACTAAACAGTTTTTGTTCATCGTGTTAGCTTCTGCCATAAAGATGAGCATGATTTTACCATGGAGATTCATTTTGGGATCAGCTTTAAGAGGCCATTTTGAAGCGTTAATCGGTACCATTGTGAAAAACTGATAAGAGAAATGCTTATTTTACAAGTAGTGTTTCAAACTGTGGTTAAATGTTAACAACATGCTTCAGATCTTTCACAGCTTCACAGTTTGTTCTCATTCGTCAGCATGATGATTTTACGATGCAGATCTCTGTAACACCCGATAAACCTCAGCTGTGCTGCGTGGAGTCAAAGGAGGGCCTGCTGACAACTGGCTACAGATAATAATTCACATTTTTTGATGGTATCAGGGTGAAGTCAGCCCTTTGTTAAATGAAAGTGGAGAAGATGAAGGGACTTGCTGAATCTTGATGAACAGGTTTGCTCTGGATGCCACACTAAAACCAGTTACTGGCAAACACCTGAACTTCCTCTTCCGTTTTCATTTGTAGTCATTAGTGTCTGAATTGAGAACATCAGTCACTGGCAGCCCAAGTATTTGGCACAGGTTGTGACTGTATGGGACATTTCATGCATAATTTCCTTCTGTCAATTTGTCAAGATCTTCCTTCACTGCTGTCCAATATCACTGCCACTAAAGGGAAACTCATTGTGCAGCTCAGAGAGGACAACAGGCAGTGTTTGTGTGCATGTATGTGTGAGTAAGCAGGCGTGTGTCCCCTCTGGCCGCTCTGTCCGTGTCCCCGCACTACTGACGGCCTGTCCAAACAGAACTGCAGCCAAAAGCTCCTCCCAGGCTCCACAGAACAGGAAGTGGACTGTTTTGTTTCACAGAGCGAGCCTCTGTGGCGTCGATGCCGCTGTCTCCCACTTGTTTGGCAGTTTGAACCCACTATCTGTTTCATTTGGCCATCACTGGAAAACAAAAGATGAAGTGCTGTGTCTTCAAAATCAGTCTTCATCTAAACGTCCCTTCACGATAAGCTTCTGCGGAATAAAATGCAGCTGTGGTTTGACAGGAAAATCTACCAGTAACTGGCTAGATGGCACCTCTTGGAAGCTGTAACACAGCAACCAGAGAAGTGGGCAGAAAATATGATCACACAATGACCACAGTTTCCATAAGAAGTAAGGAGTTACCAAGATGTTAATAAAACCGTCCAACAAGCAAACGCCCAACATTTCCAGTGCTGGTTATGCCAAATGCTAATATGATGGAATCAGAGCTCTTTGTACAGCAGATTTTGCTGTTGCAAAGTGTGTATACATGTACACAAATATTAGATAATATTATCTAAAAATAAGCAACATTTTTCTCAGTTATTGCTCAGGATGTTCTTTATTGTGGCTGATGTGTTGCACAAGCCTTTGAAGCTGAGGCAGTGTGGTGGTTGTGAAGCATAGGCAGCATAAAAACAGCGTTTTGTCTTAGGGCACAGCAACAGGGGCTTATAATTGTTTCTAGAGTTTATGTTTAGCTAGCCGCCTGTAAATAATGGTTTACCAGAGCTTTATTCAAGAACTGTAAATTAAGATGGATGGGTTTAAAATGCAGTTCACGCGAGTCCCCCCAGCACCCATTTAAACCAAGTGTAGCTTAAGTGGTAGAGAATGAGGTTAGCTGTGTGACTGTGTAAACGGGAAGCTTTTTAAGAAGAAAAGAGCATTTTGGATCTGCTGCAACAATCTGAAAATTCACCCCTCGTACAGTTGTTGGTATATTTGTAGTAGGATGTAAATTTATTTATTTCTGCTGCAAAGTTGGACTTTTAATCTGGAGGTCTGTGGTATTGATGCAGTTCTTCAGCCTGCAGTTTTTGATTGATGAGGCTTCATTTGTCTTCTGTTTATCCTCTGGAGGTTGCTGCTTTGATACTAATCAAGCTTATCATTAGATCATTTGTGCCTTTTGAAAATGATAAGGACACCTCTCAGGTCTGCTTGATGTTTAACAAGCCATCTAGAAGAGCTGTTGTAGTTGTGTCCTTGTTTTGAGATTACTTTTGATTAATGGTTCTCATTGAGAGCTGTGGCGTTGCCATGCATACGAACAGAGATTAAAAGGGGGGCGTTGGGGCAGATTCGACTGGAAAGTTTCGCCTGCAGCACTGAAAGATGAATTTCCCCTGATAAGTGGGTGCCCTCATGAAGAGCATTGCTGTCAAGACTGTCTGGCAGAAAGTGGATGAGGTGAGGAGCCAAATGACTATATGCACAGCTGCTTCCAGGCAGCAGGGCTCCAGCTCATCCATCAGCTGCACTGCAAACTCATCCCCACGCAGCCTACACACACACACACCAGCTAAACCAGTCCTCTGCTCAGGGGATATTACAGAAATGTTTCACGCTTCAGTTCGTTTAGTGGAATACATTCTGTGCACAAGAAGCCAACAAATCTTCCTGAAGTTTTAAACTTGTTGTTTTGTACAGCAGCATACACACAAACACACTTGCAATGTTCTTGAAGAAGCAACTTGAGGAAGGATCAAAAGCAGAGTTGTGTTTTTGTGTGTTTTAGGACACTCCACCAGCTGCTCTAATTTCCTGTGTGCTTGTTCTCCTCTGCACATGTTGCAGAGGGAAACAAACAGGGTGTTGCAGGAGCCTGATGGTACATTCCTTCATGCCCTAGCTTGTCACAACACCGCTCGTCTCTCTCTCTCTCTTTCTTTCTCTCCACTCATCCTTACTCTCTTCTGTTCTTCATGTCGCTTTGTAGTTTCAATTTGGCATTGGAGGGGCGTACGGGGGATTCAAGACGTGTAGCTCTTTGACTGCAGATCAGACAGCGTTTCCTCAGGTGTAATATGATGCAGGACTGTCAGTCAAGACATGTCAAAAGTTGTCACTTTGGAACTTTGTGTTCTTGGATCGCTGCCATCTCGACAAATAATTAAAATATCACCAATGTGTGCTCAACAGGAAATGATGATTTTTAACTGTCTGTTTGTAAGAATGTCTGCTTCTTGTCCCCACAGAAATGGCAGCCATTCGAAAGAAGCTGGTGATTGTTGGAGATGGAGCCTGCGGGAAAACATGTCTTCTCATTGTTTTCAGTAAAGACCAGTTTCCTGAGGTCTATGTCCCGACTGTGTTTGAGAACTACATCGCTGATATTGAGGTCGATGGAAAACAGGTTTGTACTGTTTACTCTAAATTAAGCAGTAAGGAAGTGTACAATGTCATTATGTACAATCTGAGTCATAAGCCTACGTTGTTTTTGAAGCTGTAGTGTGATGGACAAATACACCAGTTTGCTAAGTCCCTTCTAAGATTTCATTTTCCCACAGCACACATACTTATAATGTTGGTAGATTTAGGTCATGCTAGCAAACAAGAGCTAACGCTAAAGCCTCTTGCTCTTTCCTTGTCCTTAGAAATCTAGTAGTAAACGATGAGGCCAGTATGTTTTTCCGATGCTATTTTTGGTCTTTTTAATGCCAACTTTTCCAACACAAATCATAAAAATAATTGGACAGAACCCCACATTCAACTTATGGTACACAGCAGGTGTGCTAGTTAGCTTCACAACTTCACAAAATGCAGAGTACAGCATGTTCTTTGGCCTGGCTGGCTACCTTACATTTATAGATAGTGACATTTTTTTTTTTGCCTTTAGACAAGTGCTCCACACACAACCCTTAAGAAGGGAGAGACAACCCTGATGTGTTTAGTAACTGTTGCTAAGTTGTGACTGCAAACTTGCTTAGTAAACTGCATACTTATAAAACCAACAGTTGTTTTTTTTCATAAACAAAATCCTTCTACACAGTCTCGAGTCTGGGGAGCTGGTCATCGACGGTCGAGTCTGAGCTGCAGATGGCTTGTTATGTCAAAAGGGTTTTGTTCTCTTGATCCGACCATCGCTGCAGGATCACCACTTGGCAAAACAGGAAATGACTGTACCTCCCAGCTTCCTGTTCAGACAGGGAACAGGGATGTCTCCTGGCAATCCCCCCTCTCTCTTTCCCTCAGGACCCTCCTCCTGCTGCTTTCGCCCGATAAACGTCTCTCATTTCCTGTCCTTGTCCTGGTTATGTTTAGATGGAGGGAGTCAGAGAGGGAGGCGTTAACGGTTGTGTTCTGTACAGGATATATAAAGTCAGGGATCTATGATGGACATCAGTCTAGGAGGCGATAATTTTGGAAACGATATGAGTCAAGTCAAGTACTTAAGTGTCTCTCCAGAGGACAGCCATCCCATAAGAACCAGCCTGTTATACAACCAGCTGGATTACATTTGTGTTCAGCCCCTAAATGTGAAGTTCTTCCTCCTTTGGTGCTATAAAACATCTTCCTTCTCTCACCCTCCATGGACTGGGCAGAGTCTATAAATAGCTATTTTTTTCCCTCTTTTCTTTTCCTCCCCAAAGTCTGCAGCGCACAACTAGTCCAGCGGGAACACGATGTTGCTCATGCAGTCTCAACAGCGTTCGGCCACCTCCCACCTCCTGCCTCTGCATTCCTCTATTTTGGGACTGATTCTTGCGCACACTGTGGGCATACCAGAATCTATTGTCATTCAGTGAAGTTCCAGTATTCATAACTTTACAAAAGTTTTTTATTCTTCTTTTTTTTCTCCCTTGAATCCTGTGAGTCAGCCCAAAGCGTCTGTTAATGCCCGTACAGGGACAGAAGGTATCCGGTTTGATGCTAGCTAATCTCCCACTTTCCCTAATTGAATTAATCAGCTGTGTGATGGGATGAGGCCGGTCCCAAAGTTCATTTCTACAACATAACAGACTTATGAGGGTCTGACGAGGTCAGAGCTGCAGCGGCGATGATAAGGAAAGCAACACGGCTAAAAATAAATCAAAGTTATGATCGAGATAACGTAGTCAGAGGAGGAAAGTTAAGTCAGCTTCCTCATATTTGAAGCGTCAGCCTTTGGGAAAATTACTCAGATGCACCACATACCTCAGGGTTCATACGTCATTGCCCAAATAGCTAACTGGCACACAGTGGAAATGATGTGGTGGCTTGTTAAATGTTTGTGCAGTCATCTGGATCAGTGAGCAAGATTAAGATGTGCTAATCATAGTGATAATACAGAGTGTAATTTATTCATTTCCAGTGAATGAGTGTTTTTTTTTCCCCCAGGTGGAGTTGGCATTGTGGGATACGGCAGGCCAAGAGGACTACGACAGGCTGAGGCCTCTCTCCTACCCCGACACAGACGTCATCCTCATGTGCTTCTCCATCGACAGCCCCGACAGCTTAGGTAAAGATCTGCTAATAAACAGTGTGGCATCCCCTCAGTAGTAATATGACAAATTGGTTGTGCTGTACAAAAGTGATATTTTGTCAACATATTCATCTATCTTATCACAGAATCCAGCTAAGTTAATCTCAGCCAGACAAGCTGCTTGTTAAATGCCTTAATGGACTTGATGGGGAAGTAGGATTAGTGCTGCTAAAACATCTTTGCCTCAGGCAGTCTGCAGAGCAATCCATCATGAGAAGTGTTCTGTGCCATGACTCTGCACTGCTTGTCCCTTTTTATAGTCGCCCCCCCCACCTCCCTCGCGGTCTCTGTCTGTCGCTCTCTGTCTCTCGCTCTCTCTCGCTCTCACTCGCACTCTCACGCAAATA
>JAVQJX010095838.1:0-12566 GCA_036025115.1 Ambassis agassizii | reverse complement strand
CACACACACACACACACACACACACACACACACACACACACACACACACACACACACACACACACACACACACACACACACACACACACACACTAAATGCTACTTCTTTATATCTCAGCACTCTGTCTGTACATAACTAGCTCTCCTTGTGAGGAGAATCTGTGCACAACATTACACCAAGCAAGGCTATTTTTACTCAAGGGAAACACAATACACATCCAGTATTTACTTTGCTTATTGGCAGCCAGGCCAAGTAGTGTGTTGTAAATTAATTGTAGTTAACACATTTTTCCCTTACAGGGAGTATAAACAATAAATAAAGTCTGTGTTAAATTGGCTGAAACAGAAAAGGGTTCAGTCAACCACTTCCCTCTGTACCTTTGTGTAATCCAGCTCTGTTCATGATGGCAGAGCAGACTGTGGGCTTCAGTACAGAGCAGGGGGATTTAGTCTCGATTCTGTCCAGACTCACATCTACTTAGACTGTCTGACATTCTGGGGACAAAGCCCTTTGATTGACTTTACTGGTACCAAACGAGTTTTAATCTTCAAAGATATTAATCTGCTGTTTTGTCTGTTAGTCACAAGTGGTGGGGTGGAGGGTACAGAGGGCTGTTAACAGTTACAATGTTGCACAGTTAAACAAAATAACATAAAGACACAGTTTATATATATATATATATATATATATATAAAAAACAAATATACAAAACAAAGTTTTAGAGCCAAATAAAGCAATACAAGCAAAAGCTATTTTCTTTGCACAACTTCATTTGGTGTTTTGAAGGTCATTCACAGCAAGCACTGATCCCTTTGGGGTAGTACTGAGGAGTCACAACGTGCAACAACAACAGTTGTTTGGTTTGGGCTGTTTGTGATGAGCGAAGGCAGCACAACCCCATTTCCAAGCACACTCCTTTATGAACAGGCAAAGGAGGGTGTGAGGTTATTATGTCTCTTCACTGTATGTTTCAGCCAATAACAACACATTCGCAGTCCCAGCATCTAAGCATGGGAGCTGATTGTGAGTGAGGAAATATTATTGAAGCAGGATGCAGCATGTAAATGGATCTGAAGCATTCAACATCGACTTGGACAAAAATGCAGTTAAATGCACTGCCAGTTTCTGCTTTGCTGGTTGGCTGGCTGATGATGTGTCCTCCACTTTCACAACAGCAGCTTCTGACCTTTGTGTTTCATTATAGGCACAGAGCTGAAGTGTTAAAACGTCCTCATTCAGATATGAGTAGTCAAAGCCAGTTGTCAAAAGTAGGAAGGCTTATGTGAGGACATATTGTTATTTGATGAACAGTGATCTTGTAGTAGCAACACTTCGTACTCCAGATTGCCATTCTGAACAGCAGGTTCAGGGATCATAAGCTGAGGCTGTTTGTGAGGCATTGTCCCATTATCTAAGCCAGATTTGACTCCATCCAACTCCAGCTGTGAGGGCTCACAGTCTAGGTCCAGGTGGCCCTTGGCCCTCTTCCTGCGATAATAACACACCACTCCCACTACTACTGCTATCAGTACCACCAGTAGCAAGATGGCAACTGCTGGCACCAGCATTGTGGTAAGCTTTGGGTCTTCAAACTGTGCATCAGGGCCCCTAGTACTTTCAGGGGCTGTATGGGCCTCGGTGCATACACTGTCCATGCCAATGGGAGCACCTAATGGACTGGCACACACAGTGTAGGTAGAGTTAGGATTCAGACCTCTAAGTCTGTACTCTGGGAAGGAAGCTGGGAGGCTGAGTTGCATTGGCCTGCGGTCTGGCCCAGAGAGATTGCGGTAGGTTAAGCGGATACCTCGGATATACGGCCGCATCTCAATGTAACGGTGGAGGTCCAGGAGGATCGAGGTTGCAGTTACTTGATGTGAACTGATGTCTGGTGTATCCACAATGACGGTTGCCTTTGGGAGATCATTTTCAGGGGGTGAAGGCAGGTGGATTTCACAGTACAGGCCAGAGGTACCATGTGGACAGGTACACTCTACTTGACCTTGCTGATCCAAATGACATGTACCCCCATTCAGACAGGTCTGAGAGGGACAGAGTTCTGGGTTAATGCTGCTGCTACTGGGGGATGCAGGGACTGGGGGTAGAGGGGAGTCGTCCTCTTTGTCATCTGGGTTGTCACTGGCTCTGGGGATTGGAATAACTCTTGTAGTAGTTGGAAGGGTTGTGGCAGGAACAGGCAGGGTTGTAGTAGTTTTGACAGTACTTGTGGTGACTGTAGTTGTAGTAGGACACCCAAAATCTCTGTGCTCCAGTCTTTCTAACACTTTTCCAGCATTGATGGGTGGAAAATGGCAGCGGGTCTCCTCTGGTCTGTCTAGAGTGATGCTCTGGGTTCTGAGCCATCTTGGGAACCATGCTAAGTTGCAGAGGCAGTTAAAGGGGTTTTCTGCTATTGTGAGTTTTCGGAGTTGGGGGAACAGCTGAGAGAACTCTTCAGGAAGGCCTTGGAGGCTGAGACTGCTAATGTCCAACTCTAGCAGCTCCCCAAGGCTCTGCAGGTCCTGAACCTTTAGAGGACCCATTGGGTTACCAGCCAGGCTAAGACGAATCAGTCCTTTGGTCTCCTTTAACACAGAGGGGAAGGTCTTGAGTTGGTTTCCTGAGATGTCCAGTTCATGGAGATTCTTCAGATTACTTATGAGCTCTTTATTCAGCCTAGTGAGCCCTACACCACCCAATTTGAGGGTCTCCAGATTTGGAGTCTGGAGGTCTGAAGGACCCAACATGGGTAAAGCATTAAATCGAAGGTCCAGCAGCAGCAGTCGGGACATTGAGAGAGCCGGCAGAGATGCTAACTGATTACCCTGCAGTTTGAGCTCCAACAAGTGCTCCAAGCCATTAAAAGCTGCTGGGTGGATAGTCATGATGTGATTACTATACAAATAAAGGCGCTCAAGCAGTGCCATACCCTGAAAACATTCCTCTGAAATGTGGGTGATTTGGTTAGATGACAAGTCCAGGTTCCTCAAAGAGGTCAAAGGTTCAAAAACCCTGTCAGGAAGCTCAGTCAGCTTGTTCTGACTGAGGTCCAGCATTTCCAGGTTCTCTAAGCCATTGAAGTCCTCACTTGTCAAGCTTTCAATCCCGTTGGCAAACAGGTAGAGGCTTCTGGTGGATGGAACTACTCCGCTGGGAAAGGTGGAGGCTCGTCTTTGGTAACACAAAATGGAATCTGGAGTGGAACAGGAGCAATCTTTTGGGCATTCAATTGAGAGAATGCCATCGGGAATGACGAAGAAGAGCAGAAAGGGCATCAGTGGGGTGAGAAAGATCTTCATGGTGATGACTCTTTCTCTCTCCATGCTCAGCCTAAAACAAGAAAGTAAAACAGCTATTAATAATCTATACATTTACTTACAAAAACATATTTTGCAAAAAGTTTTTTCATCTTTAAGACAAATTTCTAGACCAGCTAAGGTCACTTTTTTTTTTTACTGTTTCATGAAGTGAGATTACTATCAAAGGTTTAACTATGCATAGCCAGTGATCAAAGGCAGTCTTTTGTCACAAGGTCTCTCAGACAATAGGATATAGGATAGCCATGACCTCAGGCTATCGGAGAGAGTTTTCTGTGGGGAAAAGTTGACATAGTGGCATCCTGCCATGCTCTTCTGGTTATAGAAGGGTACATTCTTCCTGCAGTGATCTGTATAATAAATGCTACTGTGTAGAAATTGTTTCCTTTTACAATGATTCCACAGTTGTGTTTGGATCTGAGCTGCCCACACACTCTGTGGTTGTTGTGGAGGGGGTCACAGTTAGACTTCTTCCAAATGAATGGCAGCTTCTACAGCCGATGAAGTGCGTGTCTCAGATGAGGTATAAAGCAATTAGTGAATTGAAAACAAAGAATAACTTAGTATGTTTTTCTGTCTCTTACAAGCCAATTAAATAGTTAAACAAATACTCTCTGGATGATGAAATGTAAACACTGCTCTGGGCTTATATACCATGTCAGCATTGTGTGGCTGTTTGCAGTGTGTACCATCTGTGGATCATTTACTTTGTGGCATTTTAAACCTAGAGAAGTGCTTCACTGATGGACTGACTGCAGACGTAATATAAAATCCTACACATTCCATTTTATTGTTACCCATTTGCACAGTGTCTTTAAGAAGCATGAAATATGAGCTGGGATCATCAAAAAAGGTACTTAGATTAAAGTCCATTTCACCTGAGCCCAAGCCTTATAAAGCAAATAGCCAGTCGGGGTGTCAACACAGTACTTGAAAGGGCTGAAAAGGAGGGAAGGGATGATGGAAAGGAGTGGGAGAGAGGAATGAGGGGAGATAAAGAGGAGAGTCTGTGTAGCAGTTTATCATCCTCTGCTATCAACAGAGACAGCCTTGGGGGAAGAGGCAACATCTTTATCTGCTGAGTGCTGCTTTTCTTTAACCAGCTTTTGTCCTTTTTTTTTTAACTGTTCAGGGACTCAGTAAAAATGTATTTTTTTTTCTTAATGTTACACCTGAAACCACCATAAACCCCTCTGGTGTCTCACAGTTACTCTTGAGGAGAATGATAAGACTAATAAAATCTCCAAACCTCTCTTTCTTAACACTTGTGACACTTGATTGCCTGGGGGAGCTCTCTTTAGTGCCTTAAATGATACAGTTTTTGATTTTGTCTGTGCTTTACAAATACCTGAACAAGAAGTCAAGTATGTGTGACTCTTCACAGATTAGGCAGAACATTCTGTTCACACATAGCTTAGCTTAGGACCTGTTTCAGCAGAAATGTAAATGTTTTATGTTCCTTGTTAACTTCTCTGCTCTTTCCTTGGAAGTTACAGCCTAACATATGAATCAATTTATTCAAAAAGAGACTGCAGATGTTTTTTCAACTTAACTTTTAGCATCAAATTGTGCAAAAAACCTTTCCTGGATTTCATGTAATACATGTAACAGTAGCACCAATATTTTTTATTAAAACATTTTCATATTGTGCTTCTAATGTCACAACTTGGAGAGGGGATAACGTGTGCATTAGAGAGCCAGAGGAAGGGCGAGTATCGTCTCATCACACCACAGCTATGGCATTTATTTTCCTTCTCTTTCAGCATACTTTTCTTTCCGCTCCTCCTTGAAATTGCAACCTTCTTGGAAAGATTCCCCGATCTTTTATTTTCCTTCTCTGGTGTATAAACTAAAAGCAGTCATGGCATCTGCCTCTACTCCCACTGCCAGCTCCTTCAAACAGGGCAGAACTGTTGTTCTGTGCAGCCAAATGTCAACAAAATGAACCTGCTACAAACCTCAAGCCTTGATGAAACAAAGCTACTTTTCAGGGTCACCACCTGCTAAGAGCATAGAAACCTTTTTTCCAGTCATGCAGAAATGTCAGACCCACTTAATACCACAAACTGTTTATGTAAAATCCTTTCTGGAAAGTTATGATAACATCTAAATGGTGATAGTTTGCTGGTAGTCACAGCTGAATGGGCAGAGAGGTGAATGGTCGCAGTTATCCCATTATGGGAACATAGCAGCAGGGGGCCACTTTAACAGGTGAAGCAATTTCAAGTAGAGTTGTAAAATATTTTAGGGTCATGAAGAGTCCAAATCAATATTTTATGTGCTCTTGGTGAAAATAAATACAGTAATCAAGAGAAATATAGATTTACACATCAGAAGTGTGCAAAGGGCGCAGAGTTTATGAAAATATGGCTTCTGTGCTGTGTGTGTATGGAACAAGAGAAAATAAAAGTATTTGGGAAGATAAACAGGAGATAAAGGGGATAAGGAGCATCAAACAACAGCTGGAGCGGGTGCAGATGGTCTTTTTTTGTCAGCACCACTGTTGCACTCATAGGTTTCTTGTTCATATGAGAATGCACTTAACTATTTGTATTTCAAAGAAGTATCTCATACTTCTTTGATATAATCAAAGAGAAACTTTGATATAATACCTCAGGGCCAGACGTGGGTATAAGAGTCCAGTGCCAGAATATACAACAACATGAAGGAGAGATAAAATGCAGATAAAATTGAGAATATTTTTCTAAGAAAGTCATCGCAGAGATTTGACTACAGTGTCTCTGTGCTGAATGTTTATTTGAGTGTGCCTCCTTCCAAACTGAGCCAGGCACATCTGATAACCCAGTGGAGGAGAAACTGTGGTGGAGGTGGATGGCTAGAGAATACTGCCAGATCACAGATAAAACCTCTTCTGTTTTCTTTCCCTTTGGATGCAAGTGGCCTGTGCAGATCAGTGGGTAAGATAAGGTTCAGTTGTGGCGTCCCTGTTGTAAGAATCCAAGACATACTGTGGTGCTGACTGACTCCTGCTAGTCGAGGTAGAGGGGCAGAGAGAAGGAGATAATAGAAAGACAAGCTTGTCATCCTGCTCAAAGTGGAATGCCCCCTCCCTCTTTGCCTTCCTCCTTCTTTCTTGAGTTGTAATTTCCTTTTCTCTCCCCTGTGCACTTGAGACATTCCTGAGGCAGGCAGTTTGAAACTGTGAGCGTGTATCTCTCATTGGCTCAGCTTTTGGAGATTAACAGGAAGTCTTCCTGGGTTTTCAAACAGACAACGGATTGGATGAATTTCCTAGACAGTGATTGTTCTTACATCTGTGCTTTCTTTATGCTTGAATCTACCGACGTTTTTGCGGTCTGTATTAGAATAAAACGTGTTGGCTGATGAATATGTGGAATCACCTGAGGGAACAGAAACCGTAAGAGGAAAACACAAAAGAAGACACCATGGGAAAGTCTTACACTAAGTAAGTTACATGGTCAGCGCCTAGAGGAGTAAAATTAAAGAGGCAATAAGGAATAAACACATTCTTATCCGGCTTGTACTTTCTTTTCAAAATGAGGAAGAAAAGAAAACACTAGCAGAGACGTGAGCAGGTTTCTGTCAGCAGAGAGGATAAGGCCTGGCTTTGGGAGGGTTGAAGTGGGCTTCAGCAATTAAATCCCCACAGGCCCAGTGTCAAGAGTTCTTATCCTCAGAGCTGAAGGCTAACACTGAGGGGGCAATGAAGGGTACAAGAAGAGGGTAGAAAATTGTTGTACGGGCATGAGTGGGACGAGTCACAGGTCAGTGTGCGTAATTCAACAGACTGGGCTGGAGGCTAAAGGGGAACACCATGCCAAGTCAGAGAAAGGGGATAAGGCTCCTATTAAAGAGGCCCCTTCTCTTCTGGGACCTTATCTTCTAAGGGAACAATGCTTGTGGTATGTGCATTAGAGTATGATCTACAGTGTTTTAGGTATGTGCTACTAAAACTTAGCTGCACAAAACTGCTAGTTTAGATTTACAACAGTAGCACAGCGACATGTTGTAAATAATCATGTAGGCACCCAGTGAAATACTGTTCATTTGAGGCTTCTTTTTGCCAGACGGAGGACAAATCCTCCATAAATACACACGTAGTACACATACAGCATATTGCCCATCCCTTTCCACTGTCAGCTGGACCTTGTTATCCACAATCCAGAGGGGTTATTCGTCAACATGACAAAGGGGTCAAGAGACAATTTGGAAAGGAGAAACATGAGTTGTATGGAGTATCCCAGGATAAAATGATTCTCTAACTAGTAGCGCAGGAGAGCAAGACGACAGCAGAAACACGCGGCGCAAATATGACTTTAAAATGTCAGTTATGTTGATGTGCGACTGTTGGTACGTGTGTAATGAAGAAAAGAATTTGTTTATGTAATGCATTGCTTACGTGCTGGTGGTACAATTGAAAATACTTATTTGTGAGTTAGAAAATTTCACCTCCAAGTTGGATTTTCATTGTGGAAGAGTGAGTGGAACACAGACGGCCAAAAACCAAGATGGCTGCTTAAAGCATCAACACAATGAAAACTGTTGTAATCTACAGTTTACAAGACAAACAGCGGCTCAAATGTCTGAATATCAAGACTCTGGTGAAGCCAATAGTAACTTCCAGCAGGCAGAAAGCAAACATGTAAAATGAAAAAAACAATGATAGCTTTCCAATGTCTCTCTCTGGCAGTACTCATCTCAAAGCATCATTGCTATGCTTTGTTGTGGTATGGAGGGGGATTAGGGGCTGTTGTAGTTTTACAATGTGCTGCACAAACAAAGTGTCCAACAGATTGCAGCCTGACCGCAAGAAAAGACATTGGCAATTGCCACATTTTCTCTGCCAATGCAGACTGATCTGAACACTTGGATGTTTTATTTAACACAAACAGGTGCTTCTTTGGTGGCATCCAACACCAAGAAAAAAAAACAGTCTCTACACTTTTTGCATAGACTGTGTGCTTTAAATTAGTTGTAAAGTAGCTTATTATTAGTAGTAGTGTGAAAGGAGGCCCTTTTCATCTCTTTCAGGATTTATTGTTTGGTCCAGGCCTGCTTATAGTGGCTGTGTGAAGCTATACCATTAGAGCCTGCAGCTGGAGGACTTGAAAGAGACCATAATATACAGTCAAGGGGTGACTGGGAGGGTAGTGGGATAGTAAAACTGAATATGTGCTGTGCTGTAGAAGCACTACAGGGTGATTCCAGTGAGTAGTTACATTTTACTGAAGAACTAAATGGCCAAAACATCAGCACAGAAAATATGCTAATCCGTCATTTCTCTGTTCAGATAGCATCAGTCCAAAGGATAACAAAGCCCACAAACCAGTGTGGCATAGGGTGTCTCCTTGCGGTCAGAGGTCAGGCTCAGATTAGTGTTTCCACTTTTGCTCAGTATTCTGTGTCTTCTGTTGTAACTGTGGCTCAGACGACACAGATAACAGGCCCTGTTTTACACGGATACACACCCAGCTCCGGTTACACGCACATGTCCACCTGAAGCTTGCTGATCCTCATCCCCACAACAGGTGCTTTCTCTGCTCCTCCGGGGCAACATGAAACTCAAAACCCTCTGGAGTGTGTCTGAGTAAATGATGCGAGTAGTGCCAGAGCCGGCTGTGCGCGCTCCCACCTCAGAGAGCAGAGAAGGGAAAAGGAAACAGGCAGAGGTGGGCGGCCAGGCAGGCAAATCAGACCTGAAGTATGTCTCTGCAACAGCATGTGTGCAGTCTGGTTTTACCTCCTCAGAGTTTTAGAGCTCAGAGGTCAGGCACAACAAGTTCCAAAAGGAAATGTGGACTATTTCCTTTTGTTTTATTGCTGAAGGATATGACCGTGTGGTGCTGTAGATTGTAGACATGATTTTGTTTTATGAAGGCACACATCAGACTGATGATTTCTGTCTCACACAGTGTCTACTCTTTGTGTCCTATCACTCACACATGTCCTTCATCATTGCACCCTGCCCCTGTGACCTTTTGGGACAGATAGTCATTGAGATCACAGTCACCTTTCTTTCACACAAACACATCTGTCTGTCTGAGATCTTCACCACAGGACACTCACATTACACAGACACAAAGGACCTCAGTGTGACACAGACAACCTATGCTTTGATGCCTTTTCTTATTTTGGTCAGTCTTGTGCCTTGTGTCTCTTTTTCTGTTTATCTTTTCAAGTCAGACAGAACAGAAAACCACAGAGTCCAAAAGCAGTGCATCACCAGGAAACTGTAAACATGACATCCCAGTGTCACAAAACTGGACTCTCTCCAGGTCTTTGCTTTGTGCCTGCGTATCCTGTGTAGGACTATCCATGCCAGAATCAAAACATCATTGTACTGTCTGGTCTGTTGACCCTGAGCACAGTGTTGTCCGGTGCTCTCTGCTCCTGGAAGGGACAACCGAAGCAACATGGTGTCAGGGCAAAAACGCCTTTTTTTGACAGCCTGCAAAACATCTGAAAGAGGCTAGCCTAAAGCGGCGACAGGACAGTGTTTGTGCTGCTTGTTTGCGGTTTTACATGGCTGGATGGACCAGTTTTATGAGCAATGCACACACGCCGACACTCTGCCTACATTCATTCCAGCTCGTGACTACCTTGCTATTTTGTCATCTGACCACTGTGATCTTTATCTTCCTAATACAAAATACCTGCACCTTGAAATTACTGCTGAATCCACTCTTTGAGCAATCAGATGTGACAAAGAAAACCTACAGCACATCCTTCTACTTTGTATTAAAGTATAAACAGATAGATAACATGTTGCACACAGCTGGAAGCTAACTCTGTTTTCACCTTTGTTGCAAGAGTTCAAATTGTATGAGTCAGACGGCAACAGGCTCCAGGGGCGCCTGTAGGACAGACGGACTGGCAGGCTGACTATCCTTGTTAGACAAACAGAGTCACACGTACTCACTGAGGAAACAATTGCACATAATCCGTCTGGCAGTCTTTATCGTTCTGCTTTGTTCTACAGAATATCCTCACACATAAACACACGCTGTGCACGAAACATAAATATCGTCAAAAACCCCCCTCTTCATCTTTTCATTTTCGCACCCTGTCCTCCCCTTGCTCCTCTGTTCACCTCTTTTTCGTTCTCTCAGGTGTTTTTCATGTAGCTGACAAGGGTATGACAGGAATCTGATGAAGATATGTCTCCTCCACCTGCCAAAACACCCCTGCAAGACTTCACAGCAGCTATGTAGCAGAGTGTTCATTAAGGCTTGTGAGAGGTGAAGTAATGGTATGGTAAATAGAAACTATGAGCGGATATGTGAAGGTCAGGACACACATATCTCAGGTTAAACTTTGACATGGGTTAACTTGGAGGAAAATGGTGAAGTTTAGAGCGTGTTTTATGTTTAAGTGACATTGTGGGTGTTTTCAAAGAGGACTCTTGATTTTCCCAGTTCCTGCATTATGGCGATAAAGACAAATATTGGCTTATATTACGATGGTGCAGAGGTGAGAGAGCCGAGTAACTTAATGCTACATTGATGGTAATGAATTGGTTAATTAGTTGCTGTTTTGTTCTGTTTCTCGTCTTTGAACTGTCGGCAGTTTAGTAATCTTGCTTTCAAATATAAAGTGACAAATTAAATCATGTCTTTTTGTGGTTGTAAACATGGCACGAGTGGAGCGTTCCTCATTTTTTTTTAGCACAGCCGTCTTTCAAAAGCATACATCCCTACCTGTTTTTCAAGCCACCACCCCCACATGCCCCCCCCCCCTTCCTTTTCTAAGTTACCGTTTGTGATTTTTCTCGTCAGTCTGCCCTGCAGTCTTTTTCCTTAAAGGAAAAAAAAAACACGAGACATGTGCCACACACAAGATAAAGAACTGGAGATCACTGGTGCTGATTAAGATGTCACACAAGAATTTATTGTGAAACTGTTGCCTGTCTTGCTACTAAGCCAGCACTGAGGGAGCATTAGTTTTAATTATCAAACTGACCTAAGAGTCTTTACCTGTGCCAGCATCTGATTAAACAGGTGAAGCGAGTTCATTGTGGTGAACAAAAAAAATCTCAGTCAGCAACAATCTATTAAGACATCAACACTGACCCTCCACCTCATAATTTGCCTGCAGCAGGTGCACATTGCCTGAAGATTCCTCACATCTAGTCCAGACAAGATGACAGAGAAAGGAGGCGTGAGAAAAGTGACAGAAAAGAGGGAATAAACAAATGAGTGATCTGTAGCCCACCTTTCCCTTTAGGCCTTAATTCATCAACAATCCTACCAACTGTTTACTGCACATCTCTGTGCCATAAGACGATTATATGACAAGCATTTAACAGAATGCTCTGCTTTTGATAAAGTCGGCTAGTAAACGTTCAGAAACATGTAATATTTCTGAAACTGCACATGAAGACAGAACACAGCTAAGAGCTAACCTGGGTAGCAAAGTTATAGAAAGCTAGTTAACAACAAAAAGCAATCAAAATATCAGTTTGATGTTACCTTAACTAATGCACACTGTTCAACAAAATAAGTAAGTTTTAATCATAGAACACTGATTCAAAGCTAGCACACATCAGAGACAGCCTCAGACACACACAGAGAACGAGGCAATAAATGATGCACTGTTTTTGTAGCAGTTGTTCATACATGACTGAAGCAGATTCCTGAGCTGACCTGTAACACATGGAACAATGCTGACCTGTGTGTGTTTGCTCACGTGTGTAAATTGGCTTTAGGTTCTGCTGTCAATGGGTTTGTGTGTAGTTGATTTGGATTTGGATTTGAAGACATACACCTCTATTTTTAATTGTAATACATGTATGTAGGTGTTTCAATGATTTGTAGTACTACAGTCAGCACTCAGGAAAAAGCCTTAAATCAAGCCAGCGTGTTCAAGCTTTGATGTTCAAACTTAAGGCAGAAATAAAACAGGTGTGTACGTCGACAATGAAACATTGGCTGTATGCAAAATAATTTACAACAACCCTGTAGACAGAGTGCACTATTTCTGTCACCTGTGGAATGTGTGCGTCTGTTAGCAAAAGAAGAAGAACTCTCCACTCCACTGCTCTCTTTTCCCTTTGGAGCTTGGACAGGCGGAGAGGTGGAGGAGTTGTGAGGCAATTAGTGAGAGTAGTGGTGTGCGTCCAGAGGCCCAAGACTACAGTCTTGTCCTGTGTATATATATATATATATATATATATATATATATATATATATATGTGTGTGTGTGTGTGTGTCTGTGTCTGTCTGTGTGTGTGTGTGTGTGTGTGGGTGTGTGCGCCTCACAGTCCCTGT
>JAVQJX010095826.1:0-21435 GCA_036025115.1 Ambassis agassizii | reverse complement strand
CCCCCCCCCCCCCCCCCCCCCCCCCCCCCCCCCCCCCCCCCCCCCCCCCCCCCCCCCCCCCCCCCCGGGGAGCGGCAGTGTGAGAACCATCGCGCCTCCACGTCTTCACATCAGGATATCCAAAAACACGACTCTGTGTTTTTATCATCACATAGTCAGAACGTTTAAAAAAAAGCAGGCGGGCGCTGTCAACAACACAGACTTAAATGATGTTCTGCCAGAGAGAGAGAGTCAAATAAAATAGATTGTATGTCATCTGTGAATGATGCTTGTTTTTGCCAGAGGAATCTGCTGCTGGCTGCGAGAAAAGGACTTGAAATGTCACTCGTAGCATGTGAAGAGCTTTGCCAAAATATGAGCCCATATAAAAGGCTTTAAAGTATCCAGTTTCAGACTTTATTAAGATGTGATATATTTACCAGAATATTATTCAGACCATCAGTAAGAAAGGCAGTTTCACCTCCAGTCCAGCTTTTGTTTGGCCACTCCCTTATCAGGTCAGGCAAAAACAAATGGAAACCAGAAGAAAAGCTGCCTGAAGGAGCAAAGAAACATGGAAATGGGCTCATTTTGTGTTCTTCCAGCGGTTCGGGCTTTGGAAGCATTTCCTGCTGTGTAATCCTCTGCAGGGAAGCGGGGAGAAGCCGGGGTCAGGACCGAGACGTCCTCCATCTTAAGTAAGTGAGTCATGTTGCAGAAGTAGGCGACAGTTTTGCCAGAGATGGACAGAAGCACCAGAAGTACGGGTCGGGGAGCTTCCACTGAGCCATGTAAGCCGAGGCCAGGCATGTGGAGAGGCGAGCCAACCATATGGGCTCGGGACAACAGGAGGTGCAGAGGATAGGAAACAGGGCTGTCAACAAACAGTTCTAAACAACCACAGCAAGGCCCAAGGTTCCCGAGGCCGAGTGCACTTCCTTCCTTAATCATCACCTTATGGGCTTAAAGAAACGTTTTAGAGATTTACATGTTTCCACTGTGAAATAAAAAGAATTGAGCAACATGTTGAATTTTTTTTTTTTTTATTAAAAACTACAAATGTTTTTCCCCATCCTCAAAGCTGACATGGGGTTTGCTGTGTGACTGAGGGAGCAGCCTAACACGTGTTGTTTTCATGAGTTTACACAACCTGTCATTCTGTAATTACCTTGTTTTCCGTGGAGTGGTTGAATGCTAAAATAACAACGGTCACAAAACAAATTAACACGACTCCATACATGTGAAAACGTATTTAACAAAACTAAGCATGTTGCACAAATGGACTCACAATGTTTTAAATGTTAGGATAAAAACACAGTCTGTAAGTTTGAACATGTTGCTGTTTGACTTCATATGATGTGATGATGTGACACCAAATGACTTCAAAGCACCAGAACTGCTGCTCTTCATCATCACTTAACAATGTCAGCTTCATTCTCAGCCTGACTTTCTATCAGCCTGCGCTGTCCCTTTAAGAAAGTTTGACTGTTCCGTTTGTTAAAATATGTATTTTTCTTCATTTTTTTCATCTTTTCTTCGGCTGCGCTCGACGGGGGATCTCTGTAAGTAATACTCTGTGAGGTTTCTCTCATGGACCAAGCTTTATTTTGAAGAGAAACCTCACTTCCTGTTTTAGTGTGTAAACCTTCCTGTTTTCCTTCGCCCTTGTGCCCTTCCCCCAGCTGTTCCTGCCACTGGTGCCTAGCCACGCCCCCTTTTTATTTTCCCGCCGTTGGACAGAGGCCACGCCCCTATGTTCCTGGACTCCTCCCCCCTTTCCTGAGGTACTTAAGATGGCTGCTCCCATGTGCTCCTTGTCAGATGGTTTTGTGATTCTTTCCAAACTTTCCAGCGATTCTTTGACTGTCTTCCTGTGGATCACTGTTCCTGTTTTGGTTTCCTGGTTTTTCTCGCCCCATGTTGGTACCTTTGCTCGTGGATGATCCTGTGTATGACCCTCTCTCTGTTGGACTTGGACTTTGTGAGTAGCCTCTCTCTTTGGACACTGTTGCTTGGTGGCTGGTTGAAACTCTGAATCCCTTTCTGTTCTGTTGACAGAGGACTACGACACTGCCCTGCTCAAGCGTTTTTGTACTGTTGCTCCTCTGGACTGTCTTCTGTGTTTGGACTGTTTTCTGGACTACGTCTTTGCCCTGGTCACGCACTCCTGATTGATTTTTTTCTGTGTACCGGCCATATTTTGTCATTAAACCACCGTTTGTGAACTCACTTTTTGCGTCCTGCATTTTGGAGTCCAAGCTCTCGGGAGATCACGACATACTCACGTTTTATATTACTTTTAGTTGTCACCATTGCATATATTTTGTTTAGAAAACATAAAAAAACGGAGGCGATGCTAACGCGCTAGCATGTCTGTGTAGATTTCAATGTCACGTTAGCGATATTATTCATGTTTCACGCAACGTTTAAAAACATTCTTTGTATCCTTGATTTGCTGTTTCACTGCTTTTAAACTCAGCTGCTGTTACATGAATGTTTATGGGAGGATGTGTTTAGCTATCTGTCAAGCTAGCAGTTGTGACCACAGTTAGCATGCTAGCACTTCCTGTTCCCTCAGTGCGTGTTGTGTTTTTGGTTATTTGTTGGACATAAAGTCTGCGGTTAACACAAGCTCACCAGATATTTATTCAATGACTCAAAATAAACTAAGTATTGTTGACTTGTATCATTAAAGGCTAAAATGCTAACAAGTGGCTAAGTTTGGCATCAAACAATGGTGGGGGCATTAAAGTGGTTTGGAAGAGGAGCTCAGACTGGTCGACTTGGAGGTGATGTTGTCTTATTGCTGGACCGTCGTTTGTTTAGTGTAGCATTAGCTTTGAGCTTCTGGTGATTGTATTTAGGCTACAAAAACGAGTGAAGATTTGTATGCTGAGCAAAAGCAATAAGTATCATACATGCTAAGACATTAGCTGTTTAGTTCTGACTTCTGGTTAGTCTGTAAAAATGTCATTTCTTGTATAAGGACGGGTGTGACTGCCACAACAGCGGCGTCTGGATCTTCAAAAATTGACTTCATGGAGTGTTCATGCATCTTTATTTACAGTGTGTATACATTCTTTGAATAAGCCTGTTAAACCTATACAGCGTATGAGAACTCACATGGAAACTTGTACACTCTCATAAAAATGCTGGTGACCCAGAGCATTGGAGCTGAAGCCTGTTTTCAATAAGTCATCTCTGAAAAATAAAAATGAGCAGAGGCATCGTTAAAGCCGACCTCCTTTAAGAGCGCACGGAAACAATTAAATGATTTTAAAACAGGAGCAAAGTATTTGTGTGGGTGGTAGACATGGCATGTCGGGGATTATGCAGCCCATGAGAAACAGATTTACGACAGGCAGTAGTCAGTCTCTAACCAAAACCTCCCGTCAGTCCTTACAGAAATAAATACGAAGAGTGAATCAAACCAATTTTCCCGATGTCATCATCGCTAACCACAATGATTGTATTAAGCGGTGGTGCCAACCAGACCGCGACCAGAGATCCGTCCCTGCCTGCTCCCTCATTACAGCTGATTCTGATCAGGACACAGCTCTCTGGACAGCAGTCTGACTTACATTCTGCAGCGCTCGCTTTAGGTTATCTTTGCACACACCACGCTCAGTTCACTGGCACTGCAGGCCTCAGAAGAAGTAAACAGCGGTGTGTTCTCCGTCCCAGATCAACAAACTGGACTTTTCTCCCTGAGGGTTATGGCTGCTTCCACAGACAGCCTGGTGCCTTTGCGCTTGTTTGTATGTTTGTGTCATCAGTTTATTTTTGGTGCAGTGAGATAACGCATCGCCCTTCACTTGATCATACTATACTCTGCCTCACATGGTTTTATTCGTGAGGCCTGTTGCTGATTAATCAGGCGTCAGTGCTTTATTCTGACCCCTCAACTGCTGTGAAAATTGTTTCCTGTCCATGTGGTTATGGGTGCGCGACCCAGAAGAGAGGCGGAGGTTATATCTCTGAAATCTCCCCCCCCGGCTTAGAAGAGTTTAAGATCACGATCAATTCAGAGCTCCGGCCCTTATCAACTGTGCAGCTCAGTCCTGATCCAGAGGGTTCTGAACGATGCTGTGTTGATTCTGGGAGGATCATGCTGAAGCTTTGACATGAGCATTAGTGATCGCTGGGCAAAACTGCATCCAGTTTTCTCATGGAAAACTGTGAGAGCTGATACTGGGGCGTGGGCTGGATTATTACTGACAGCTCAGGCTAATTGTTCATAGAATGAGAAAATCTTTCTTTTCATGACTCACAGTCTACCATCTGTGTTCTCACTGAGATCAGTACAAACATGGGACAGGACTCAAACATAATTCTTGTTGTTTTGTTTATGTTGATGTATCACTCCAGACATCTGAGCTGATGTGTCGCTTTAGAGCAAAGCCTGAAAGTCTGTCAGGCTTTTTAAAAAAAAATGATCTACATTTCTGTATAAACCCAGAACATCAACACATTTTCACACATGTTGTAAAAGAGAGAGAATCCAATCAAACAAATGAGACAGAGATAATGTGTTTCTGGGAGTGTACCGTGATACAAACAAAGGAAAGAAGTGTGTACAAATGGAGGAAATTTAAAACCATTGTTACCCTCTGCAGGTGTGGTCAAGCAACAAAAGAGAGACCTGTAGTGTGTGTGGTCCCAAAAGAACTCAGTGACTCCTAAGAAGCTCTCTCACATCGACTGCTTGGCTATGAAACCAGAGGGTTTATGAGACCAGTTAAATCAGAAGTGATGGAGATGATGGGATGAAGTTTATTCCCTCTGTGAAGCATGGCGGTGGTAGTATCATAGTTTTGGGCTTCTGATTAAAAGCTGTGAATTCTAAAGACCACAAACGCACAAAATAATGTTCAAAGAAGATTCATGTTTGACCTTAATCCACTGAATTGTTGTGGAAGGACCTGAAACAAAAGGAAACATGTCAGAACTGTTCTGGGCTCACACTTTTACCACTCAAATTTAAGGAATTTTGGATCATTTTTATGAATAATTTTGGTCTTATTCGTATTATTGTGTTCTCTTTGTCCACTTCCACAACTTGTGTGAAACTCTTCTGATGTTTTGGGTTGTATTTATACAGAAATATAGAACATTCGACAGGGTTCACAAACTTTCAAGCACCGCTGTAAATACTCAGTCTGACAGCTTCGCTTCACATGCCTGACTTTAAGTGTAGCTTGGAGAGGCCTTGGTTGGCTTCATGTCGTTATCGCAGCGTGCTGAGATGGCTCCCTTAGTCAGCATAATGTGACCCAGCAGGAAGAAGCAGCGCTGGTCCTACTGTATGGTGTTTTTTTTTTTTTTACCTCCACTGAAAAAGGACGTTAATCCAAGCAGCAGATGCCTCTGGGCCTTTTAGTAAGACAGGTAATTAAATGCAGACGTTAATCACTGAAGCACCAACAGTCATCACTATGAAGGAAAAAAATCACTGACGTTGGAGGAAAAGTCGCACGTCTCTGCAGTATTTTCAGCTCCTAATGAATATGAGTTGATTTAGTGAAGCCACACACACCTTCTTTAAAATGGCTACATCAGTGGAGATGCGTTTTTTTTTTGTTTTTAATGATATAATCGATCATATTTTGCAGCGCCTGGCGAGTGAAAAGCACACTGAGAAATATGCACGATAAATAAAAGCTGATCGCTGTAGTGTCAGCAGTTAATCAGGCAGCTCAGACACTGTGTTTTCCCTCCGATAGCCGCACCATAAATGATGTCTTCTCTGTCTGGTTCACTGTCTCCGTCTGGATGCCGATGAAACACTTTTTAGAGCTAAAAAAGAAGCAACAGAGGCGGCGCTTGGCTCATTCGGTCCGTGTCATTTTACAGCCTACAATGTTAAAAACAAAACGTGCTTTTGTGTAAAAGGAATTCTTTAAGTGCAGACCCTCCTGTAAAGTCCAGACCCCCGTCACGTTCCATGTCTGAAACCACTCGGGTCACAGTCTGAGGCGCTAAAGACCCACCGAGGACCATCAAAACCCACTGAGGACATGTCTGTGTCCCACCTTTCTATCCTGCCGTCCACTGCTGCAGGATCTCTACTCAGATGGACATTCCTTGCAAAACTCTCAAGGGACACACACCCTAATCCCTGACTTCCTCCTCACCTGATCTAGTTTATTTTTGCATCTCGTTCTCTTGATCATCTGGTGAATTGTATCTTAATAGTACATGTGAGGGAGAGATTGGAAAGTTTTTCCTCATAACATTTCTGTAAAGCAAACTTTTTATTTTTATGGAGAGTAAATCCGTCCTGTGGTCACGTGATGACAGAATAATGGGCCCGGCGTGCAGTCGTGGCCATCCAGCACACCCATGTGTTGTTTTTTGAGGTTGGTGAGTGTTTTTTGTGCATTGATTAAAGAAACGTCAGAGATGTGAAATTAAGAAAATATCCTTTTAGAGATTCAGCATCCTGTGAGCGGTGATGAGCAGACCAGCTCAGCGTAGTTCTGGTGGTCCGCTTTGCTTCCACCTCTGGATTGTCCATATTACAAACTGTGATAACTTCCCATCTCCAACTCAACTGTTACAAGCGTGTTTTTTTTCCTTCCTCACCGCACTGTGAGCAGATGGACTGACGGACGGGGAGGGCGCGTCGTTCTGCTCCCATAAATAAGGCCGAGGTAAAGCTCCGGCCTGTTTCATCCATCACTGTGCCGGACCTGTGTTTGTGGAGGAGGAGGAGGAGGAGGAGGAGGAGGAGCGGATTCATCCATGTTCCCAGCAGCCTTCCCCCCTGTGGGAACTTCACACAGCCATTAAACACCTCATGGCAGCCCGTTAGCTTTCAGGGCCAGCTGAACCGAAGAGAGAAGCGCAGTCCCACAAGTCCTCCAGTCCTCCCTCGTGGACATGTCAACAGGTTTTTCATTTAAAGTTTTAGTGCGCATCGTGGGCACATAAGTCTGCTGATATAGGAGAAATGGAGGCGCATACGTCGGCATCTTACGCAGGACGTGAAATGCAGTTTCAATAAATGGAAACTATCACAAACACACGGCAAAGATTTGTCAATAAGTGTTTGTTCCATAAATTGGAGCTCTTTGGGAGGATTAGCGTGCAGCTGATATGACTTTAACACAGGTGTTCAGAATTATGTGAACTCAGCTCGGATGGCTGTTTGAATTAGATTTTATTGAACATTAAATAAGAAATGGCAGCTTTTAAACAGACCATTCAAATGTGCATCCAATCAGAATCTCCCTGATAAAGCGTTACATAATCAGCAGCTCTGTTTTCATCCTTGACTGTAAAGTCTTCCGGTTCCATGGCGACGGCGGTCCACGGGCCGGTGAGACCTGAGGGGATGTGATGGCGCCTAACGTGCCCTTAAATCACTGCTGGGAGCGAAACAAAGTGGCTTTTTTTTGTTTTTTTATGAGGGAGTGAAACGCAGGTGTTGGAGTCCTCCGTAGATTCCCATGCTCTTTTTAAAGGCGCTGCACATCTGGACCAATAAAGCCTTCAATTTACAAACAGAGACCCAGATCTGTGTGTGTGCCGGGTTGTCATCACTTATTACTTTATAAAAAATGTAAAAAAAAAAAAAAAAGAAACAAACAAAACCCAACGAGCAGCGGGATCTCCACCCTCTCGTGGGAGTGCGGTGGCCGTTTGATCTCGCCTCGCCCTGATTAATTAAAGGAGAATTCTTGGTGTCTCTGTGGGCGTCACACGGTTAGATCACCGAGGGAGTCGACAGCATTGTGTTGTTGAGTAAGACTGAAGAGGTGGCTGCTTCCAGCACTCCTTTAAAAACCACACTCCACATGCCAGGGATTCCTTCTGACCGCACAGCCGGGCAGCAGCTCAGCCATGATGGATGAAGGACTTTTTTGTTACGTGTGTTTTCTTCATCAAACAACTGCAGTGTCTTTGAACTTTATGGCATTTTAATATTGAAGAGACTTCACTCACGTTTTCTATAGCAGCAACATAGACCTAGTTTATTCAGTCACTATGAAAACACTCCCCTCAAAAAAGCTCCACAGGTGAATAAGGTCAGTCAGCAAATTAATATTTATATCGTCCTCTATTGATGGGGACAGTTTTTAAAATGAGTTTAAAGTTATAAACGTGTGTGATGACAAACTATGATCTTAACTTGACTATTAATATAATATTATTATTCCCATAAAAAACGTCCTATGCAGAATTAAAATGAAGAAAGAGTTGTTACTAACAAAAAAAAATAGAGGAGGAGGATGAGCAGCAGCTGAAGGAAAAGGAGCTCCATCAGTGCTCTATAAGACATCATGCATAAGCACTAATCCTGCTGAACGTCTCTGGAATCGCTGGTTTCTCTGCAGCCTGGACGAAAAGAAAACAAACTGCTCTGTGAGTGTGTGTGTGTGTGTGTCTGCGGCGATTATAAAGCATCTCTCTGGGCTCCATCATGCAGCGTGACAGTAAAGACGCGGCCCTGGACCTGTGACAGCACCCATAAGTCTCCATCAGGGCCCCTGTCTCATGACTCTGTGCAGGTGCCTCCTGTTCCTGCCAGAGTCGCCAGCCATGGCCCTCCTCCTCCTCTTCCTCCTCTTCCTCCTCCTCCTCTTCCTCTGTCTCCTCTCACATCCTCTTTAAGCTGAGCTCCATCACGTCACTCAGTAAGATGTTCCACAGCCGAAGAGGGGCTTAACGTACGACGCCATGTTTAGTCATTACAGAGAGCAGCAGATCTTGTGAGACGGCCTCGGCAGTATCAGATGTCACATCTGACAACAGCTACAGAGACGAGCAGCATGTGTGCAAATGAAGGGAAAAAACTGCAGACTGCAGTGAGATGAATTAAACATGTATCAGAAAGTTTTTTTGCAAAAATTAGAAATAAGAAAACCTTCCTTTAGCCTGTCATTTAACCAAAAAAGCAGATTTGTTATTGCTAGTTTTTGCTTTTTTTCTGCAACAACAAAACCAGCAGTGGTAACTGTGATAAAATCAAACTGCATCTTTTATTTGGGTGACCTTTGACCTGCTAATTCATCAGTTTTTCCTTTCCACGTTTTGATCACCTGCTTTGCTGCAGCTGTCCAACAAGTAAATCATTACTTTTCTGCCTTCACAGCTGCGATTCGTCAAAAACAGGATGGATGCGATTAAAAAAAAAAAAACTCGACAAACAATTAGCCCGTTTAACGGCCTTCCAAACGCCAGGCGCACTCTAACACAACGTTCTTATAAAGGCGCTGGCGTGTTGTGTGTTTGTTCAGGCCAATTGGGCTGAGATTGTAAAATTTTGGTTTGTAAGGAAACAGAGCGAGCAAACACTGAGCAGATGAAAAGGCAAATATCCCTCTGAGTCTGTAAAGACCTACTCAGAATTTTTACAGAAACAAAAAGGCCGTTCTGGGTAGATGGTGAGAAAAAACACTTGTGAAGAAATCAGGCTTCCAAACTTTTTTAATAAAAAGACACAGAGAAAAGTTCATGTTTTTACCATCCAAAACAATAAATCACATCAGATATTACTGTAATAATGAGGTTTTTTTGTGGTTATGTAATGTTTTCTGAGGCAGGAAGTGGGCGGAGTTTATCACTCACCTGTGCAGGGGAGGAGCTAAATGACAGGAAGTGATAAAAAGTTTATTTATACACAGTCTATAAATGAGTGACTGTGAAAAACTTGTTAAACAGGTGCTGAGGCTGAGCAGATTTCTCCTCCTCAGGTTTTATTGCATTTATTTTATTTTATGTGACGCCCTGCCTGTGTGTGTGGCACACAGTCGAGATGCCAGCACAGATTTTCTGTCTTGTGTGTCAGACGCGGTGATAAAACGCTTCCTCCACCTGACTCTAAATTTATCTGCTTCTAATTTTTTTGCCTCTCACAACATAAGTGTTAAACATAAGATTATCATATCTTGCACTCCTGCAGGCTTCATAAACCTGAAGTGTGTTTGGAGCTATTGAAGAAACGTGGATGTTATTTATGTGAAATATCAGTCGGTCATATTTCAGTGTAAAAAAGCCTAAATCACCAAAAACTCTCAAAGGACTGAATTAGCATAATTTAACAAATCTTTGCTGTAATTACTCCTTTTTTCTTGCATTACGTAGTGCTGCAGTAAATTATACGGCGCTGCAGATAAAGTTGAAATAACACCAGGACTCCTCAGCCAAAACTATCAGCAAACATTTGACTTCATGTTTCAAGTTCAACGAGCGAGGGCGAAGGCAAAATGCTGCAGGATCCCACTGATGTTTGCGCCATTAAAAACATTCATCCTCATGTGAATAACAACAGAACGGCTTCCAAATGTGCAGTTGTGTCGAAACCTTAGATCACCAAAGGGACAAAGATATTTCGTCTTCCTTTTGGATCTGGCTTCGCACTTGGGTGTGCGTCCTGACGGACAAAGTGCCATCTGACTCCGTTTGTATCTTATACGTAGAGTGAACTCATAGATGGTCATTGAAATGTGCTGCAATATCCATTAGGAGTAACGACTCTGTGGACAAATAGAGCTGGGTGTCTCGGAGGTGCTGATTGAGCCGGCAGATGGAGGATAAATTGTGATGAAAAGGCATCAAGCAAGGTTGACCCCCCTCCATCGATGCTTAATCTGGAGCCAAGGAGAGATTTTATTTTCCTTGCTAGATCAGGGGAAAAAACGGCCGGGGAATCATTCTGCTAAACCCTCGGTTGGCAGGCTTCGTCTTGGAGTGCTTCAGCATCTGTTGCTTTATTTTCCAGTGGAAGCCGCCGCTCTGTGCGCTCTCTCTGCCTAAATGATTTCTTGCAGCATGTGAGATTGATTAATCTTTCATGATAGAAGGGCCTAGTCTTAATTCTGTCCCACAGCTTGAGCTAAAATGTTTTGGCATCACAAAAAAAAAAAAACCCGGGGGTGGTATCAGTGTGATCGAGGTCAGAACACGGAGTTTATTTTGAAATAAACACAGATAACGGCCGGTTCAGGTTCTGAAAACAAATAAAAAAAGACAGAAGTCGTTAAATTACCACGTGAGGAGACGAAGGACAAATGATTTCTGTTTGCTTTTTGTAAAGGTCTGACAAAGTTTGGGGAGGATGTTCGTCCTTCCTGCTGCTAAAACCGATCAGTGTGTTATTAAGACATTAGCTGATGCTACGGCCATGATAACCGCCTCATACCTCTGTGTAGAGTTGGTAAAAAAAAAAAAAGAAAGAAGTGAAATTTGTGGCATGTTATTGTTGTTCGGTGACGCTCTTCTTGGCTCAAACATTTGATGTTCAAAGACCTCTGACGAACAACACTCAGAACTTGGACAGTCCTGCGGACTGGAGGACGCATCAAAAAGTGGGACACTCACTGACCTCCCCCCCCCACCGGCCGCTCGGCTTCCTCTCCTTCCCTCCTCGTCGTGACCTCTTTCCCTGTGACTCCATCGTGCACCTGTGCAGCCCAGCCCCTCAGGGGACAGTCCATGTTCGAACCGTTGCACGGGGCCTCCCTGTCGTGTCTGACAGGGAGGCCCCTCCAACTCCATCCCTGCAATCCTCTCCTGTGGGTGTGGGTCTTCCTCCTGAGGCCCGATTAAACCGGCCTGCGCTCAGCTGTGTTTCGGCGGCTGTCAAACAGTCTGCTTTATGGGCTTCATTAGCTGAGGAGGTGGGTTACATATAGGGAGTGTGTTTTACTGCCACTGGCTGTGTGTAAAGGCCAAAGAGCAGGACTCGCCTGACACTCAGTAAATCAGACGAGCTTTTCAGAAAACCTAGAGGAAGTGTTCTGAGCACTTTCAATAGACGAGAGATGCTGTAAGATTTTATGATATGTAATCAGTGTGTGACTGTGTTTATGGGAACTGTCTTCTTTCCTAAAAATAATTAGTTCAGTGTGACGTTTCTCTGTGCAGTCCTGTTGAACAGCTGGAGACGCTGTCTGTCTTTAAGCTCTGCAGTATGAACAGATAAGATGGGAAAGGAAGGTGATAATGGTGTTTCAGGGTGTTTGGAGAGCCGACAGATCTGGTTCTTGGGGTAAAAACAGACAGTCGCTGACATTTAAAGACAAAGGTCAGTGAAGAAACTGAGGCGCTGACATTTGCTGATGAAACGTTTGGACTACAAGGCGAGGTTTTTCTTGTAGTTCTTCCTGTGCTAGTCCACACCTTTTGTTGTTGTCATGATTCATGACTGTCTGTTTTCCACTTTAAACATCAAAGGCCTGTCTGCGTTATTATGTTTCAGTTTTAATTACATTCTTGTGGTTTTATTTCTAAGTTGAAAGTCAGATATACACCTGCTCTTGTTAGTGGTGAATGTTTTTCTTCTGGTTTCTTTCACTGTAATGAGATCTGTTACGTGTTTTTGCACAGATGGATTTTGGTGCTGAAAAGTTTTTTGTTTTTTTAATGTTGATGTTTAATAATCTTTGGCCCAGAGAATCATCATATTTCTGTATCTGAGTGAAAATGTTCCAACCATCTGAAAGCGAGGATTAGCAGCACTGTTAAAAGAAAAATTAGTCTTTAAATTCTGGGAGAAAAGTCAGACTTCATCCATCCATCCATTTCCTTTTGCTTATCCAGGGGCAGCAGTCTGAAGCCTCTTTGTCGCGTTGATGCCCTGACGTCATATGAGCCTTTAAAACGCTGCTTCACCTCTACAGTTGGGGTGAGTTTCTTTCATTGAATGTCACCGTGAAAGTCTCCGACACTTCCTGTTTCAGCAAAGGCGACAGATAATAATCAATAATCATGTCCTTAGTCACATCTAGAAATAGTGTATGTAGCGTTTGCACATACCAAGCCGACCAATCACAGGGCTGCTGGCCACGTCGTCCAAGAGCGACTCCACAGCGAGCTCCAAACCCCGTCTGTAAGGCAGAGACCAGGTGTTTGTATCTGGGATTGATTACAGCCCACAGCTCCTCCGGACGCTGCCCTCACACACCTGTTGTTTTTCCCCTCACTCATGACAAGACTCCGCCATACTCGTCTCCCATCTTAAGAGGGCTTTCCACTTCAGATGCAGAGATGTTGATCCTCACCGCTTCACACTCAGCAGTAAGAGCCGATGATCACACACGTGACTTTCTTTTTGTCTTTTTTTTTCTAGAAGTAATGTGTAGATTTACTGTTTAATCGCCATGTTCATCTCATCACCCTGAGCCCCATAAAGTGAGGCGGGTCCACGCAGACTGTAACCACTCACATCACAGTTTACGGCGCTGTCATGACTCAGGCGGGAGTCCAATCCCACGAGGAACGCTGCTTTTCTTTGTACTGTTGTTGATGGTTTTTGGTTTCACAGACAGAACTTCCTGTTTTAGGTAAAGCTTCAGAACAAACTTTCAGTGGAGGAATGGTGGAAGCCTCTGTGCAGCTTTCTGCCACAAATCTTATCATTCGGTCTTACAGGCCAAAAATATGTTCCTACCAAACATGTCTCCTAATGCAGAGAGACATCAGAGCACTTAATGCCGGTGAGTGAATTCATATGGGAGCAAATTTGTTCCATCTCACAGAGCTTTAGTTTGAGGTAACCTTATATGTTTGGAGCATTTCTGAGTGAGAAGCCGACATCTGCTCCACTTACCCGTTTTAATTCTCACCCAGCCGGGCCGCTCTGACGGTTGATTGGCTGAGGAGGCCGCTCTAAGCTGTTATTTTACCCAAGATGTATTTCAGTTTAATGATGCAAAGAAAAGGAGGGCTTTCCCCCCTGAGCTTACTTTTTGAATATTCCTATTTTTCAAGCAATTTCACCTGTCCACAGCCGGGCTCAGATCGCAGAGTGATGCTGTGCTGAAGCGTGACGGCGACGTCTCAGACTTTGTTGTGGAAAAACTGGGAAAGAAATGAGACTTTGGCGTCGCTGGAGCACCTGTCTGTGCGTGTGCTGTCACTCTTGGGTTTACAGTTGCTTCTGCAAAATCTGGCAACTTTTTTTTTTTTTTTTTTTTTTGCCGGGTTTCGTCATCCACTTTCCTGGTGGTCCTCACTGCTTTCAGCTCTCAGAGAAAGACCTGGCAGGGAAGCGAACCTGGCAGAGTGGCTTTTCATGAAGGGTGTGTGTGAATGTGTGTGTGTGTGTGTGGCACATTGAAGCTGTTGTGTTGGAGCAGGCAGCCCTGTCATGAATTTAAACAGCTCACCGAGGACTCTACGCTGGCAGCTGAATGTACGTCTGAGGTGACGCGTCGTATAAAAAAGGCAACGAGCGTTTAATCTTCTTTCTCCGCACCCCCCCACCCCTACCCCACCCCAAAAAAAACCACACAGTGCTCTCCAGATGGAGGCTGAATAATTCATGGCAGCACAGGCAAAGTGTCCTCATGCTGCAGTTCTATAAAAATAATCCCATAACATCATCACGCTCGCCCCGCTGCTCGCTGCGCTCATACAGGGCACCTGGGAGAGGTCGGCTGGCCTTTCAGCTGCATGACTCAGCCTGCATTCAGTGACCTGCTCTGCTCTGTGGGAAGAAAACTTTGTACGAAACAAGGAGGCACTTTAATAAAGAGGAGCCCAAAGTCTTTGAGGGACCTGAAAAGGCTTATAGAAAATATTACTCTTATTAACCTGTTTTTGGCCTTTTTAAATGTCACACACAAAACTGACAGGGTTCCAGCAAGAAAATAAATAAATATAATGATAAGAAGGAAAGAAAATAAAGGAAAGTGTGTGAATCAGAAGAGATAAAAGTTGTGTGTCAGAAGATGAAGTGTTTGGTGTCTGAGCTTCAACAGAGGAGGAGGCGGCCCTTTTTTTTTTTACTTTCTCCATTTTTGTTCATCTTGGCAGAAGCGTCTTAAAAAGCGTCCCGCCTCTTCTTTTAATGTGCTTCCAAAGTCAAGTTGAACAGTTTCATTAGAACAGCACTTTGCCCTCCTGGGAGACTCGTAGGGAGGATGAAGCAGGAGGAGGAGGAGGAGGCCGAGTGGGTTTCACCTCACTGACAGCGAGCTGTAGTTTGTTGAAATGATGACGAGGTGACGTCTCCCCCACAGAGGATATTAACAGTGACCCTTCCTGTTCATAATGTGACCTACAGACGACCTCGATCTGCTCAGCGGACTCCATCCGTCCCGTCTTTTCCAGAGGAGACATTTACGTTTATGTTATGTTATGTTTCTGTCAGCAGGCCTCCATCTCCAGACATCCATCCTGTCTGTAAAACGGAGACTAAACTTCAAACGCGTCCACATTTCTCTGTGTTTTCACAAACAGGCAGCGCTGCGGTGTGAAAAAGTCGCTTTACGAGCACATAAAAGCGGATCCTGTTACAACACACTGGCTTGCGGTCAAAAAAATCTCTTAAATGGTTAAAACAACAGTTGGTTTTGTGGTTGTTGTTTTTTTTTTGTTTTTTTTTCTTTCTCTCTGTTGAACTCGGGTCATGGCACACTATGGTTGGAAGTTCGGTCCATAAAAGGAGAACGGCTTTTTAAACAAAAACTGAATGGTTGTGGTCAAACATGAGATTTTTGTATTTCATTAGAGCACTTGAGTAATGTAAACCTGCAGAGAGGTCCTTATGGACAACTTACCAACAAGCATGACTGTGATATTCAGTCATTTGATCTGCAGTTAGTTAATAAAAACCATGTTTATTTTCAAAATTATAATTATGGTTGAGGCACCGGGGAGCAATGTTGTATATCTGTGCTAATGTTCTTTATTTCGGTAAGAGGCTGGGGCTCATCCAGACTACACACACACACACACACACACACACACACACACATCAGTGTGTTCCAGCCCCATGGGCCAGGGTGAGTCTCTCTGTCTTTGTTCTAGCCGAGTGCCTGATTAGAAACATCAAGCATAATTTCCTAATTGGGCTGTCCTAACCACTTTCATGTGCGCGATGCAAGGCGAGCAGGTACAGGCGTAATCTAATAACCATGAATGTGCACAGACACATGCAGCAGAGGGATGTTCACCATGTGACTTTCCATGGAAGACCTGAGCTATCATCATGTTTTTGTTCCCGCAGCACGTTGACCTCCACCTGCATCGTCAGGCCGCGTCCACACGGAGACGAGCGTGAGTTTTTTTTAATCATATTTCAAAACTCTGTGTTTTTATGTTTATGCATCTTTGATGATGTTGCAGTGAGGTTCATTTTTTTGCTGATGTTCAGTGTACTGGTTTCCTTTTAACTTAATGCTGACATGACAAAAGCCCATGTTTAAATGTCAAAAGCTGCAGTTCCCTCTACAGCCTCTAGAGGGCTTCCTACAAACATCATGGCCTCCTTACACTGTTTAGCAGTCTCATAAGTTTGATGCGTTGCAGGCAATCGCACGTTCCCGACATACGTCAATATGCAACAGCTACGCGAGACAATCGTCCTAAATTTCTGACACCGCTAGAATTTTATTTGTTCGCCAGACAGCCGCCATTAAACCTGTGCGACATGAGACCACCGTTTTGTAGCCACGACCAAAGTTTTCTCCAAAATCGCACTGCATTAGTCAAAAGTCCATAAACCTCTTTGTTAAAATGGAGCAATAACACTCATGTTTAAAGCCTGCCATGTTAGTTTCTATTGATAATTTACTCCTTTGTCACAGCTGTGATCCCCTAAATGTTATATTACATAATTTCTGTTCATTTTTCTGATGGAAAATCCTTTTGTTTGAACGTATGTTAACATTTAGCTGCTAAAGAGTCTTTTTGTGTTTAGAAGTTAAAAACTAAAGCTAAGCAGCTGTCAGATGAACATCACTGTGGTCTGTAATATTTAACCGATATACAAAAAAAGACTCTTTGATTAATGTGATGTTCTACCAGCCTCTGTGGACGTCTCGTATAAATGCTGCTTGGATTTCTTGATGAACTCCAAACTTTTGGGTCAAAACCTCCTCTGGGACAAACAAAAAAAAAATGTTCATGCAAATAAATCAGGCTCCATCAAAAGCTTTGATAAATGAATGTAAACAAATGTAAGTCAGATGTGGGGAGAAGCAGCGCGAGCCCTGAGCTCATCGCTGCAGTAAAAACGCTGATGTCTAAATGGACAGCGACTGCGGGATTGTCAGCATGTACTCAGAGTAGTGATTGAATCATCTCGCTTTGGGGCCAGAGCATCATATGGCACACATGTTAAACGCTCAGTGAGGGCCTCATGCATCCATCAGATCTGAGATCAGAGTGTGATTGTGGCTGTGCATGTGTCAAGGTGTCTCTGTGTGTACTGCAGCAAACATGTGCGCAACATACGCAACCATGCAGGAACAAACCATCCCGTGGGCATTACAGGAATGCACATGGTGCTGTAGAATAAGGAGGGCTGGGCTGGGGCGGGGGTGTGTGCCTCTCCTGTTATAGATGAAGATAGGGGAAAGAGGGCGGAGCCGTAGAGGCTCTCCGGGGACAATCTGACAGCCTGGGAGAGCCCTGAGGTCAAGGCCGAACCAATAAACCATCAGCACCTCCCGCTGTCCCTCCGTCACCCCGGACTCTCTAAATAAGGGCATGTTGAGTCTACGAGGAACACGCAGACCCCCATCGGGATCTCTGTGTCGTCTTTATCTGATAAAGAGGAGCAGGAATCCACCACTGCTGTGTCAGGATCTACAGCAGCACGACCATTTCAATGGACCACCACACACACACACACACACACACACACACACACACACACACATCTGGCTCCCTGCTTCACATCGACTCTGCCAGCTCTGCTTCTCCTTTAATTGTGTTTGCTGTAATTATTTCAAAGGCCTGTGACTAATACTAATTTCCACATTTATTCATCTGTTAATCATTAAATCCATCACAGAGTGATCTTCACAAATCAGGGGGAAGACATGGACGACCTCTGCCTGTTACTTTCATGTCAACGCTGTGTAATTTGGCTCAGACGCCTCCACTCATATTGTTTGCTATTATTAAAGAATTTACATGTTAATAATGACACGACTTTCCACAAGTGTTTAATGGGTTTAATAGGGAAACAATCATTCTGTCATTTCGGTCAGGCTGTTCTCAATCTGCTCAGTCAGAGTCTGAAAGCTTTACATGCTGTATTAATATACAGGGATGTCATTTTGCTAGCATGTGCTATAGGAACCCATTCATTCTGCCTCAATAGCGCCACCTATGAAGAATGTATTTGAATCCATTTATGGGGAATATATTTAGTTCTACATGTAACCTGTGTAGAACTTTTTTTTGATCAGGTTGCACCAATGGAACAGTCCAGTCTGTGGACGACTTCCTGTTTATGAATTAGCGACCTCTTACAGGGTCCTGAGTGGTGCTGGAGCGTACGGTCGTACGCCTGCAGATGCACCGACTCCGTCATGAACCCTTTGATTTCCTGCATGGCTCACTGTGTTGCTTTGTTGTCACAGTGATGTTACAGTCTTTCGCATTACTTCTTGAACAGACTGAAGGCAGAAAACATCAACTATATGTTCATTATGTGTTTGATGGAAGTCCAAAATAGCAGGAATACTACTTACTTACTACCAATCGCAGTGCTTGCGGTCTCTGTCACCTTGATGCATATTTACAGTTTTTTGGAGGTGCATGTCAACCCAATGTGTAGAGCTCTGCAGTATAAATCAGACAGATTTAACATAGAGAGACGTGCACATTTTTGTTCCAGCTTGAGGCTTAAAAGTTTGGTCAACTCCCTGTGATGTTTTCAAGGATCCACCTGGTGCATCCTTCATTAACGGAATGAAATTAAAATTTAATTATCTGGGAGGTCACTTTGTGAATTTCCTTCAGAATTTGAAAAGTCCTCATCCATCTTCTTGCATCCCAGATCTCGGTGGGGGGTGTTGGAGTGTCAGCCCTGACAGCTGATTGATGGATGGAGGATAAAGTGGAGTTGATTAATGTTGCAGCCAAATTCTTTAGCCGCACCGGCATGGCAACATCATGAATGTTGGGAGTGGACTGTCACACTGTGGTCGCTGGCTGTTTGTACCTGCAGAGTGTGTGCTGAACTGTTGCTTTTCTGACAGATGGAGCTTTTAGAGGTTAATGAATCCAAGCTGAGGTCTGAAGTTTTACCGGTGTCCTCATTGACTGAAGCAGTGCCTTATGTTTCACTGATGCTAAGTCCCCAGCTTCAGTACGGGGCTTTAGGTTGATTCAGTGTTGTTCTGAGACTTAATAGCGGAAAATGCAGTAAATGCAGGTCCAAATGAAAACCAGGGGTTTTGTCAGTGTGCATTACATGTCAGCCTTTTCCTTCACCTCTCTCATTGTGAGCAGAGAGCCAGTAAACTGCCCAGGGACCCAGAGCCCTTCCTAGAAATGCTGTTGAACCATCACAATCCTCCCATAGTGTTTGCATTCAAAGTATTACTGGTCAGCCCCCATCAGTTACATTCTTGGCAGTCTCTGGCGGTGGAGCCAAATTTATTTAAAGGGTGGTGCCTGGTTAAGATGCTTGCAGAGGCTTTGAGGAAGGCTTTTAAAGATTTCAAGGTACAAGGGGAGTGTTTCGCTTTGAACTGGCCCCTTTATCATTTCGGCTTAACATCCATTAGAGCGCTGCAGACATCAGCGGTGATAGATACTCTGTGCTGTTTTCTGACATCTTAAAATGATTACCAGGGTTAAAGAGGCCCTTTAACATTAGAAGGAGGACTTCGGCTGTGGGTGGGGGCTCCCGGGAAAATGGCACATGGCTTCACGCTGTGGGAGTCTGGCACATCAGTTGACGCTGCTCATGCTTCGCATTAATTCCTGTAATCAGCCAGCTCTTACAGATGCAGCTGATGTCATGCCACACAACGCTGCACATAAACAACATCACTTCACACCCACTGATGTCGAGTAAAACTCTCTGACACGGACTCATTGAAGTAGCTGCCATTTCCGAGTGTCCGACTGTGAAGGATGACACCGTTTCATCCTCTCCTGTTCAGACAACACCCACAGAATTATAAATACCATATTCCTGTTTGTGTACAGTATCTCTACTTCACACACATGAATCACATTTCCCTGTTTCCTGTTTGCTCTTCTCGACCCACCCTGACTGTGAATAAACAGTCTACCGTCCCTGCCCAAGTTAGGCATCATCTTTGCTCTTTAATCTGCTTCAACACATATTTATACAGGAGAATGCAATATGAGCTTGATGCTTCCAGGCCTCAGAAACAACCACTGTGTATGTATCTGCAGTCTGCATATGTGCTGGTCAGGGACTGGACACCATGGTAGCCCAAAAGCTACAAAAGACCTTAAAGTTTGCAGCGTTAAATCCAAACATCTGTGGGGATTTACCCCCTTTTGGTGCCAGCCTTTTGCAGTTTTTGTCTGTTATTGCTTGGAAATGACACCCATGCAGAGATGTCCAAAAGTGCACTTTGGACCCTTGTGTCATTAGGGCCTTGCTCCAAAAGTAAAGCCTGATTTATACTTCTTTGAATTGACGGTCAACCCTTGCATGGCTCTACTTCTGCTATTTCGGACTAGTCGCCATTTTTAAAGCTCAATGTTACTACGCATGTGATTACGGACAACAACACACAGACCACGGAAGTGCAATGAAAGAAACTCACTCCTACTCTAGAGGTGAAGCCGATGTAGAACTTTGAAGGACTCATGATTTTGTCAGTGTGTCAGTGCGGGTACACTGTCGAAGTATAACTCAGGCTTAAGAGTCAATCCCCACAGACTTCCATGTCCAAAAACGTCTTTAGAGTAAAAACTCAATGCACACTGCAAACTTGCTGTTACCATCTTCCCCTCCAGCCACCAAGTGTGGACTCTCACAGCTCTATGGGTCCCATGATGTCAGCCTGTTTGCATGAATACAACCATGTGTTGTTCCTGGAGTGGGTGATTATCAACCAAATGTGTCATTTATTGTAAGGATGTGTTGAATTTATATTTATTGTCCGCACTGCACAGCTGTGGTAGCAAACAAAAAAAAAGTGGTTTGACAGTTTGGATCAAGGTCCAGCGCGTCAAACCACTTCATACTGTGTGTGTGTGTGTGTGTGTGTGTGTGGTGCAGAGTGAACACATGTGAATGCAGGCAGAGGAGGTGAGAGTGGTTCTATATAGTGTCTTAATGAGTAAAGAGGATTTAGAGCTCCCTGTACTTTTGACTGGCAGCTAGCCATGAGAAACGGCCAAAACAAACCCATAGGCAGGTCACACACAGTGGAAGTCCTTTAGTCTGTGATCGCTTCGTCATCAGGCTGCTGTTTGCGTTGGTGCAGCTCCAGCTTCTAATTGTATAAATGGTACTACAGTTTTCAGCTCACCTTTTCAGACCCCTGGTGATGTTTCGCCTCATTTAAAATGCTGGATGTGAGCGTTACTGAATCCTTATCCCCTTTTCCATCTTATAAAAAAAACATATGCTCCACATGTAGTTTCACCATTTCCAATGGAATGGCATTATGCAGATAATCAGAAATCATCCTGGCTGTTTCTTTAATCAATGATAATGTCATTTTCTGTTTGAAAATATTATTAAAAGGACCACCTCTGAGCAGCAATATGTGTAATCTT
>JAVQJX010095824.1:0-12178 GCA_036025115.1 Ambassis agassizii | reverse complement strand
TTGTACATTTTGGGAAATAGGTAGGCCTTTGTTTGAACACTTAACCAATACTTAACCTTTATATCGGCTGAATGGTACTTCTAATACTACTTTAAGTTCGAGATTAAATAATCGATTATACTAAATGTGTGTGATCTTTAAATGTAACACAAACAAAACTGCTACCAACACGATACTCTATTAACACTGATTTTAACAATATCATATTATATCATTTATTTTAGAAATCTGTATACATTGTGTAGTGTAATGATTTAATTTTGGAAAGATTAAAATAGATGCAAACCGACCAGAAAAAAAAGTGTTTACACAGGTCTCAGGCGGAACCATCTGCGACGAGGTCCCATATCTGGTCGGAACGTATATTGGGAACACCGGAATCGCGCTCTCGACAGTGGCTTCATCGAAACATGCCTAAGTAAGTTCAGATTTTATTTCTCTGTATTGCTATATATTCCAATCATATTGTTTACATACATTTAACTACTGTGTGTGTACGAGTTAGATGCGAGTGTGTGTGTGATATAAACGCTGTAGATTAAAGCATCAGGCCGGGTTGTTTTTAAATGTACATTGCGAGCTTTGTTTGGGCTAGGTCTAGTTGCTGGAGCCAACCTCCAATTTAAACATTCACCAACAAATACAGACACAAAATACAGACACCGCATCGCAATATATAACAATTTGATTTATGAACAATTAATTATTGTCGGTTTACGCGCTAATATGGTTGATAAAACATTTCTGCTCGAGCATTTTGCAGTTTCTGATTGTGTCTTTCTCAGTTGTTCAAACAAACTTAAGTATTCTTTTTTTTTTGTATGCGTCTTTTTTCCCCCAACATTTTGTAACTCTTACATTCTTCCAAAACTAAAATGTATTTAACTTTCACAGGTTTTATTGTGATTACTGTGACACATACCTCACACATGATTCGGTAAGTTTTAAGCTTTGAAGGAATTTATTTTTTTTATGCTACTTTTTTTTTAAGTAATGATCTGTAATTGGATTCTGTTTGTGTTTAAGCCGTCGGTGAGGAAAACCCACTGCAGTGGTCGAAAACACAAAGAAAATGTGAAAGACTACTACCAGAAATGGATGGAGGAGCAGGCTCAGAGCTTGATCGATAAAACAAGTAAGCGAATGGTTTCCTTTGTAAACTGACTTCATAGTTTGAGTTTTTAAGTCCTAAGGTTTCAAAAAATATTAGATATTTTGATGTGTGAAAAGATTGGATGTGATGACTGGAAAACTGATTTTAACTTGACTGCCCTCTAGTGGCAGTTGACTTTTAACCATTCACAGTGTTTAAAGTGGGCAGCGCATGCTTTTTGTTTTCTATATTTAGTATATGCTTATGCACGTGTGTGGGTTATCCAAGCTCTCACTGTATCCAGCAGATTACTTAAACCCCCGTCTGAGATTACACACCACTAATCCACACATAAGATGCAAAACTAATGTGTAGTATTGTCCACTGTAGAGGGAAATGTTGTTATACAGGCTAAAGTCTCAATTGTATAAAAGAAGGCTGCACATTGTTCTGTCTCATCTGCAATATTGTTCATTTTGCACTGTAAAACACAAGTAAATTGAATCTTAACAAGCACAAAATTGATATTATTGTATTCCGCATGTGACTCATACTCAAAATATTTGTCTTTTGTGTGTGTGTTGTTAATTTTTTCTCCTCCAAACAGCGGCTGCATTTCAGCAGGGAAAGATTCCTCCCACACCGTTCCCTGGTGGTCCTCCCCCAGGTGAGTCATTCGTCTTTCAGCTCTGCAGTAATTTAATTAACTAAACATAGACAGACCCTAAGATTTTATTGTCCATTTTATATGAATTACACTTGTATTAAACTATTGGAAATATGAGCCATCCCTACAGGGCAGAGTTTTTGTTTTACTAGTTATCTTCACTCCCCTGTGTGGCACATTTTACCAACTAACTTTATTGACGAGTGTGTCCACTGGGTGGAAATTGGCAACATCCCCACGTTGCATAACGGGTCTCGCTTTCAGCATGTTGATGTGCCAGTTTCAAAGACTGACAACAGAAACAGCTCCACAGAGATCCAGCCACTTTCAGCTAAATTTACAGATGTATCAATCAAAAAGCTGATGAAAGATTTAATGTGTCAGGGGACACTGTCTCAAATATTGATGACACATGTCAGCCGCCGCAGATGAGAGAGATGCCGCTCGCAGACCTAACCAACAGGGATATAAAGGACATCTTAGGACATCTTAAAAAGTGGTTGTGCCCATAATTAAACTGCCTAAAGTCTATCCAGATTCCCATTTGTTTAGAATTTGATTCACTGTCTTAACATCAATTTCAAGCTAATATTTTCTGTTTTTATAACACAGGTGGGCCTCCTCGCCCCGGCATGCTGCCAACACCCCCAATGGGGGGACCTCCCATGATGCCCATGATGGGCCCTCCACCACATGGGATGATGCCCGGTGGGCCTGGTAAGAAACGTTTTGTGTGTCTTAAGATTTAATACAGAGAAGTCGTACGTTTCCTTGTGTGAGTATTTTCAGGTTTTCTTTTTTAGGTTATGACAGATGAGTTGTTGTTCAATTGGCAATGGAAAATTGTAAATATTACCTTAAAATAAATGAGCTATTGAATTGAATCAGTGAATTTCTACATAAGTTTCTACATGTAAAACATTATTCCTAGGTTAATTAAATACATGATTGATGATGTGGTATGACTGTTTTGGAAAGCTGCTGTCATAATTCGGTATCTCTCATCACTGTTATGTTTAGGTGGGATGAGGCCACCGATGGGAGGACCCATGCAGATGATGCCAGGACCCCCACACATGATGCGTCATCCACGACCGATGATGATGCCCGTCAGACCGGGCATGACGCGACCAGACAGATAAGGCAGATTGGACTTTCTGCATTCTTTGCTGCCATGAACAGACGCTATCTAGTGAGGAGATGTTGTTTGGATTTGATACGAGTTTTTACTTCTTACACAACTTTTTTTTAAACCATCAACATTCAACAGTGAATTTAGTTTGATTACATCATTTTCCGGTATTTATTACTATTCACTTCATTAAAAGTAATTTCAAATGTCTTTTATGAAAGGCTTTTTTTTTTAATACCGAGGTCCTCTGTGTCCCGAACATCTCTCCTCTCTCATGTTTGATATTACAATATTTGTTGTTTTTTTGGCTTTAGGTTTGAAATGTTTTTTTGTATTTCAGTGCATCGGTTTGAGAAATAAAACCGTGATTTAAAACACAATTCGTTTAGATTTTAATTCACACGAAATCTCTAGTTTTTGAATGTAAAATGTGGATTCAGCAGTAGAACGTACCAATTTTATCTGTAGACTACTCATGCAACAATAATTTGGCACACTGCTAGTCTGTTCCAGTAACAGAGTTGTGGCATTAGAATGTGCACCATTTCAGTCCAATAGAAGCCAATGATGGATAAAAGCAGATTAAATCGATTTCATTTTATGAAGTGTTTCACAAGACGGGGAAGGAATCAACATAATCCAATACAATCCGATGTCTGGAGAGCCTCAGAATCCTGTCATGGTCCAGTATTTTCAAACATGTATGTGTATCCATGGTGTTGTCAGTCCTGCACAAATACAAAGATGGTAAAACTCTGGCATAGGAAGGGCTTTTTCACTGATGTATGAATGGCATCTATGTCTAAAGGAGTCTGACGGCTTAGAAACTACAAGAACTATAGTGTCATTAGCTGTGTTTGTCAGGTTCTGAATATGTTGTTAGTGTAATAATTCAAGAAAACACACTTTACTAAATATGACTGACAAAGTTAGAAAGTGCTGGTGTACACAGTGGAGGATTTGATGGCATAAACAGCAGACATTTCCCTCAGGAGTTGGAGGAGAACAGATAAAAGCCAGTAACACATCTGCTGCTGGATGTTTAAGAAAACATGTCAACTCTATTTGGTGATTGTTTGTGCAGTCTAGATATCACTGTCTGAATGCTGTTAAAATATTGTAGGAATTAAAGCCCCTTGCTGGCAGTTTTGAGCTGTGAGGCATTAAAATGTGTGCTTGAAACCGAGAATTCATAGACACAAGACGGAAGCGGTGAAGCAAGTTTAATGTTATATGGTTAACTCTGTGATTGGGCAGCATGAAAGACACTCAGTCTGAACCCACTCTTGAGGTTTTTCATGTGGAAGTGACGTGTTCTTTCAGCCTGCAGGTGTTAATGTGTTCAACAGAAGTGTTATCCGTGTGACAGACTGACCTCTACACCTGCATCTGGGCTGAGCAGCAATCTGAATACTAACAGCAAAAAATATATATAGAAAACAGATGGTATATTTCGAATATACTTTAACTAGACAAATGAGAAAGTCAACCCGGCCCCTCATTAGTTTACTCAGTCAAGCATCTTTGAAGAAGCTCTTATGTAAGAATCTGCAGCAGCTAGTGAATCATTATCGCAGCTGACATTTGTACGCCTTCAGTGCTCTCCTCTGGAGCTTTGTTGTAACTTCTGTATCCGTAAACTATACTTATAAAAGTGTCTCAACAGATGGAGCTAGAGAGTTTATAATGTTCTGCAATTAGAATCAGGACCCTGGAATGATGTGCACTGACCATGGACTGTCAAATGTCTTTGTATCTCACACTCCCAGAGGACATTTCTGCAGCATTATGGTTTAGGAAATTTCTAGGGCACATATAAAAAAAAGACACAAATTTGTTGGGGGCAGTAGCCATATGCTTCACGCTGTGTTTGCCAATATCTATACTCGCAGACTAGAGGGAAGGACAAACTGTAACAGTGCTTTTGCACCACATCAGATAACTTTTTGGAGCCGTCAGTCAGGCCATGCTGTAAATTGTGATCATCAAAGAGACTTTGTTAGATTACATGCAATCTTCCAGGCCACTCCAATGGGATGGATTCCATTAAATGTCCTATAAACATCCACTTTCCACATCAGCGGGACAGAAATAAACCCATGTTAATGCACATTTTATGCATATGTCGAGCATAGGCGGATGCCCATGTGTCATCTGAAATCAGAAGAGTCTTTATGAATATTCAATCTAGGCGTGAAGTGGAGCGTTGCCCTGAAGGGAATGAAGTGGAGTGGCGAAAAGTGTTTGTGATTAGAGCTTAGGAGTTGAGGAAATCATGAGAAATCTGTATTCAAATGATCATCTTCCAGGAGGGAAAGCACTCGTGCATAAACACAACAGGGTTCAACCAGAACAGTGCAGTGAGAACCGCTTCAAGTTTTCTGGGAACAACTAGCAATCTGACATAATGTCATCCATTTGAACCACTTCAGACACTCTCTGGGATATTAGGCTTTATTCAGTGTATGTAAACATGCACAGGAACACTTTTTATTGGGTAAAAATGCAGATTTTCACACAGACCATGTGCTAAATGCTCAATTGTATTCAGCAGTTACGGTCTGCCGAGGTTGGCAAGGGTGTGTTTAAGCATCGGGTGCTTTGTTTTCATACCACTATAGGATGTGACAACATATGATTGAATGCTAAAAAGGTCACAAAGACTGTGCAATCACAGTTAGATTGAGCAAATACGGTCTTTTTCCCACCCTGTAATATGAAAATAGAGAAAATGTCTGAAACATTGTTCATATTTTGGCTGCTGTGTTCTGAGTTGGTGACTCACACTTGATGCTGCCTTATTCAGAAAATGTGACACCCTATCTCTCAAAATTCACCTTTCATAGACAATAAACATCATTTGGCGCTTAGCGATTGGAGCATTTCACTGAAAATGTCTGTGAGCTTGAACAATATAGTAAAGTTAGAGGGCAGAAAATCGCTTGTTTAGCCCTGCGGAGTCAGTTTTTTATTATACTGGGTTCATTCCTACAAGCTTGTTTATGCAGGATTTTTATGTTTACAGCATCAAATTTTCAGTATTTTTAACTTTTGATGTTTTTACAGTGCATTCCTCCCTCACCTCTTTGATATTCCTGTCACAAGTGTACGCATTAATGTCACGAATATCAACACTCAGAGCTCGCAGGAGAGGCACTCAGAAAGCTATTCTCTGCAGCCCTGCGGACCCATCAGCAAGGCCATGAAGGGGGGAGCAGGGCTTAAAGGGAGGACTGCTGATTGATTAACTGTTTATACCGAACAGGTCTGACTGTGACTGACGGCCTGCCAGATCCGCCCAGATTTACACTCTCTCCAGCATCGTTTGGGTTCTGCATTCATGATGTTGCATCTTGTTTGTCTTTTTTTTGTTTTGTTTTGGGTTTTTTTTTCTCCCAGCATGCAGTTGGCTTTCTTAGCACTCAACAGCCTTGGTTGAATGGAAAATGATAATCCTCTGACTAGCAATTCCTCTAAAGCCAATTGGCTCACAACTGCATGAAGACCAGGATGATGCCGAGGAGTGTGGCATGCAGGGGGATGATTGTACAGGACTGCTGTTTGGACTATTGATTAAAAGAATAAGGAAAGATTTTTGTAGACTCTTCTACCAACCAACACCCCCCCCCTTCCTTTCTTTTGTCTCTCCCTCCTCCTCCTCCTCTTCCTCTCTCTTGTCTTGTTCTCTCTGCTGCCCTGCTACCAACACTACTCTGTAATTTAATCCATTTAGTCATGGCTCCAGATCAATATCCATTTTCCGCGGCCTCAGGGAGAGCCTTTTTGAATGCGCTTGTTTCAAACAGTGGTTTTGTCGGCCAGCAGGGGCTCCCATGGGCCTGCAGGCTGATACAGGTGTACTACAACACACCAGTATCTGAGAAAACAAAAGCATCTTAAATCTCTCTGCTGACCTGCTGTAGTTTTTTTTTGTGTGTCTCGTAACTTTTTGTTGCACTTCTTGTCATCCCTCTGTGAGTTATTATTCTCTTCCACTGAGACGCTGAAATGAAAACGCCTGGCTGGTTAGCAAATGAATGACATCAAATCAGATTCAATTAAGGCTAATTTGATTAGTGGGCCTTGTCAGTGACCAGGAAAGAAAGATGGAATTATTATTTCTTCCTCCCTCCAGGATTGATTTACTGTCAGCACAGTGGAGCATACACTGCTATGTGCAGTAGTTAAGAGTTACTGTACTGCATTGAACAGATTCAATCACTGCTAACAGCCTGTGTGTCCTGCCAAGGTGTCCCCGAGCAAAATGACAACTCACCCTCAACTAAATGTGACTGTAAGAACTTGTCTCTCACAGCCGTTGGGTGAACACTTTGAGCCAACATAAATAGTGTTAGTTATCTGCCCTAATATAAACTGTCCTGCCACCGTCCAGCTGTACGCTCTGCAGACGCTGACAGTGATTCTCCTTCACCTGCTCCAGTGTGTTGATGATTTAAAAATAACAGTGTTAAATATTCATTCTGTCATCATTTGCATGCAAAGGATTTTGTACTTCACAGGTGAGTTTCATAAAGTCAAAAGGACAGCAAAACAATTTACACTCAATTAAGAAGCTGCAGAGGTTAACAAGGTCACCTATGAAACTTCAAATATACAGAAGCAAAGCATAACAATAACACTGCGAAGGAATGTGTTACTGTTTGTGAGCTTGAACAGCTTAGCAAGACATAATGCTAACAGTGCTAACATGTGAATCTATAGTCAGCCAGCAATTCAACTAATTTAAGTTAGCTTGGCAACTTTTTGTGGCAGTTTTACAGTGCATAATGCAGACTTAAAGGAGTAACAGTTGTTGTTATTAAATAACTGCTGTTTTGTTTTCACCCAGGGTTAAGTTTTGTTTTGAATTGAGGCTGGATTTACCATAAAAAAGTGCAGCTTAAGTTACTTAAAACAGGGTAAGTGCTGCTGTGTGGTCAGCAGTGAGTCTACTCCCACGTGAAGATGTGGCTTGAGAAATATGCACACATACTCAAATTGCAAGGCCTGAAATATTGACCACTTGTCCTGTTTTCCTGATGAGGACATCTTAATGGAAAATGATTTCACCTGCACAGCACATAGGCCCATGAAATGTTAATGGTATGATGGTATCTGTTTTAGCACTTTAATCCTTTCAGAAATCTGAATGTATTTCTTTCTAAGGGAATTCAGAGATCCCTGTGTCGTGTGTTGCTGACTTAATACTATGGTGCTCACAGAACCACGTGAGTTTAAACAAACACTATTAGATACCACAGACATGGTGAACTCTAAAAAGCTATTTTTAAATAAAAATCTCAAGACACAGAGGACCATATTCTTGTCTGGTCTGTTTTTGTTTTTCCCCAATTCTGAAAGTCTAAATATGGAAAAACTTCACTCAGTAAATGTTTTATGTAACTTCACCTCCAACTAAAGGACTTGAAATTTTTATTAGGGTCCTCATCACCTCAAACATATGGTTCTTATCCATACATGCATATTGCAAATTCCAGCCTCTTAAGAGCGTCCTCACTCCATGGTTGATTTTTTTTTTTGCCTTTCTTATCACTTTGTAGCAAGTACATCTTATTCTCTGGACTTCCTGCCTTTAAACTTTTGCTGCAGTTTTTCTCATATATTAAATATGTTTCATATGTTTCACCACATCAGTGTAAAGGTGGCATTTTCTAAAGTTTCTAACAGCATAGACTATGTGATATTTTTGACTATAAAAAAGCATTCAAATGCGAAAAAAAACTCTTCTGCTCATCAAGACCCTCCAGTCCTTTTTACTGATGACGACGATGATGATGATGACGCTCCCACAATGAAGGTGCAAACTCTGCATTTTTACCCCTGATTGTGGCTGAAAAAAACCTCTCTCTTCCAGCCTCTCAGGCGCCTTGAGAACCTCAAATTGTTTCAATTGTGCAGCTTTGCCTTTGCAATTAAGTGTGTATCTGTTTATCTCTTCTTCTCTTCTGTCTGTCAATACGCGTATGAGGTGGAATTGAAAAACCCATCATCTGTTACCATCTCACTCACGCACTTAATGGTGTTTAATACAAAGACACAGCTCTTGTTAGAGATGTGCAAAAACCTGCCGTTATCACAAGAGACCGTGTTCCACTCCAGAGTATTGCTCTTTTTTTGCTTTCTTCTTTCTGCTGCCAAAGATTTGTGTCAGATAGACTCTTTGCCAAATTAACATATTCAGAACTCATTTCCGGGCTCAGTTTACGTGGGTTTGTGTCACCAAGAGTTATTAATTTACTGTTATTACTGACTTGAGCTTTCCAAGGAAATAACATGAGCGCAGATCAAAACAAAAGGTACTATAAATAAATGCCTTTTAAATCTGAAGACGTCATTGTGACAGCGAGACCAGGCTGAAGAGTGCTGTGTGTTGCCTTTTACTCCAGCAACAAGTACAATTGCTTCTAAAAATGTTCTCAATATAGAGTCAAAGGCAGAATCTATTTTTAAGGAAGGATTCTTGGATGTTCACAAGTTAAAAAGGCTAAAAGCCTTCGGGTAAAATGAAGACAGAATAAACTTTCTTGCTGCAGTGTGATGGCAGAAAGACGCCTCTATCCTGTTCTGTACTATTTTGTATCTCCAGCATGTCTTCTTTTCATAAATGGATTTTCCTTCGTCTATCAACAGTGATTAATGTCTTTCTTTTTTCCAACTTGTGTTCTTAATCTGACTTCAAGTGCTGTGCTCATAATGGAAGTGGATTGTCGTACGCTATCGCTTCATGGAGTATAAATTTCTCAGCTGAGCACGTCTGATTGATTCACGGCTGAGAGTATCATTGCTATCATTTAGACATACATCTCTGTGGATATGGAGCTCGTCAAGGGCGGCCATTATGCCAGTGTTACACTGAAAGTGACCTGGCTGTGAACCGTCAGCATTATCTGTGGATTAATTAGCCTTCCGTCGCTCTACCTGCTCTCCTTTGTCCTTTTCTTCTCCTCAGTGGGTTGTTATTAAATTCAACTGAAAAACTGTGGTGGTGTTTTACCTTCAGAGGCGACTACAATGAAACAGTGAATGTGTTTAATATGTCAGTAGACATTGTCATCACCGCGCCAACCCCCCCCCCCCCCCCCTACTCCCCCCAATGGGAAATTCAGGAACGTGGAGCTGTGCTCATTGTTTTCACTGAGAGCATTAACCTAACACAGGAAGCTCTGCGTGCCTTCTGGCTTCAGCACAAACATTCACTCCTGCATGCATACAAATACTCATACATGTAAACATACCACACAGCAGGTGAGCACACACCTGCATGTAAACACCATCTGTTTTTTACACACAAAGTATCCCATAGTGCACTTTGATTCTGATCTTTCAGGCATGTTACATTTATCTGGTAATTTTATCTTTTTCCTTCTGTGGCTGTAAGCCTTTGTTGTGGCACGTGATGACACGCAGCGTGACGGGGAAAAGGATGAGCAATCCCTTATCACACCAGAACCAAAAATACATTTTTCCTTTTTTTGAAAAAGGATGCGTGTAGATTCTGTAATGACATCACTGATAACAGGTCTGTTGAAGGTAAAGATGCACAGGATTGATGGCTCTCTGTTTTACACTCTCACAAACAATTCAAAGGCATCTGTATCACCTTTCACTTCACCTCCACTGAAGACGTGATTCTAATTTATTGGACAGTGTTGCTCTTGTAGTTAAAGGTGAAATTCCTTCTATTTAGACTTTCAGAATTCCTTCTTTTCTCCTAACAGGAGAAAAAAAAAGTATTTTCTTGAAATGTGGGATAAAAGAAGCTGCTTAAAGGCAACATGACTCATTATATTTAAATGTTAAAGCATCTATTTATCCATGCTTATGTGAGGATAGCATGTTACAAAAACTGCAGTTCCAACAGTGTCCACTTGGGGCTGTCTCCAAAAGTGAGCCAATTACCACTGACCTCCATGTTAAAATCAAGCGTTGACCTCCGGTATTCAAACTTGAAGCCCATGCTATCCAAAGTGTTAAAACTTGTAGTTCACACCACAGACGCTGCTGGCTGTAGCTCTTCAGAAACCTACAGGAGACGTCACAGAAGCTTTGTCCATTATTTTTACTGTCAATGGTTACAACCAGACCAGGATATTTTACATGTACTAAATTCATTAATTATTATTTTACCACAATTAAGGCCGATATTTAGAGCTATGTAATTAGTTTTGTATCAATGACTGAGGCAAAGCAGGGAAATGAAGGCTCGGCACAGATTTTATTCACGAGAAAAGGGGCTTTTATTCAACCAAAATCCAAATAAAAAAAAAATGAACCACACAATCAAATAACGTGGCCCGTCAAAGAGGGTCCAATTATTCAATAGAGCTACACCACTCAAAATAAAGCAAACGTACACACAGACAAAACTCACTCAGAATACAGCATATTGTCTATGTAAATAACAAAATAAATCAAAATAATAATGCGTTATTCCACAAAGTGATTGAAAAGACAAAAGTATGAGTGATTATTACCACAGTTGTATCACATATGTGTAGCTGTGGACACAGATATGACAATATGTACTTGAATGATGTGATGAAAGTCAATGGATGGCCACATTTTATGGCAGTCCAATAGAGGAAGCACATGAAATCAAAGTCAGTATGTTTCATCTGTACTTACATTATGTGCCAGTCCACCATCTGTGTGTATTGATATTTGATTCAATAACAACCAAGTTGTTACCATCTGCTGCCTGTCTGTTCCAGGCATCATAAGCCACACCTTTACTGTGAAATGCCACTAAACCACTCTACACCAGTGGAAGATTTCACTGTGGGGAACCTCATGTCAATTTTCCCACAACCTCCAGATGTTTCAGATGCTACTGATAAGTGAGTCTTTGAGGATATTCACTGAACAAACCCATGAGCTCACCAACTAAACTCAGTTCGATGCTGAGAAAAGATTGTGTGTCTCTCCCCTCCAGTTTCTCTTTTTGCTCCCTCTCTCCCTTTCTCTAACACTGACGGATATCCAGCTCTACGTCTTCACTCAGCCATGCACACTTGCCCTCCCGTTTCCCTGCTGAGAGGTCAGCTCTGTTCATGTCTGCTGGAAAGCTTTCACAGGAGCCACATCTTTAGCCATCCTGAGCTAACAGCAGGTAGTTTTGCTGTTGCCTCCATTTGAAGTGTTTCATTTTGTCGTGGTAAAAATCACACTGAAAGAAGCATAGGGATGTTGGGGGTAGTAAGTACCTGAAATACCTGAAAATTCCCTTTGGGGATCAATAAAGTATCTATCTATATCTATATCTATG
>JAVQJX010095692.1:0-11857 GCA_036025115.1 Ambassis agassizii | reverse complement strand
GCATTCAAGATAACCTTGGAAATCAGAGTTTCCAATCAGAATACAACTTTAAACGCACTCCTAGAAATAAAAGGGTAAAAAAAAATAAACATATAAAATGAATTTATATTGTTTCCCTCACATAAATATCAAATGGTGTTTATTCAGAGGGAGGCTAAGACCAGTTAAATGTTAGAATTTGAATCTTATTTGATTGTTTTTCTTTCAGTAAAAGGTGGTTCAACCCGAGGCCTGCCTGTTCCTCCTCCTACTGAAGGTAAGGCAATATTCTGCAGGTTGCTGACTTTGCACGAGTAGAAAAGCAAATGAATGAGACGAAGTGTTCCGCTGATTGTAGGTAAAAGTTACTAGAACACAAACAGTTAAGTCTTACTTCTTGACTCGGGTCACATCGTGATTAAGTGTCAATTGTTCTTTGTCTGTGTGCAAGAAAAATGCGGTGAGCCGTGTACTGCAGAACATTTCACCTGTGCTAACGGCTGCTGTGTGGATCGCGCCCTGGAGTGTGACTCTACCCCTCAGTGTTCTGACGGCTCAGATGAACACAAATGCGAGGATTGTAAGCAGTCACTGTACAAACCAGGCTTCATTTTCATACAGGCTAATGGAATTGCAAATGCTTCAATGATACCATGCTGATAAAATGTCTCTTTAACTTGAATTATGCCCTGTGTGTGTTCACCAGTGAACAGCAAGTTTCGGATACTGCTGAATATTCCAGTGGAAGAACAAAAAGGTGATTTGAACATTCTATTTCTGGTTAATAATAAACCATTCACTGTGCAGAATGTGCTCTAAATGTGACTCTGATTGCGGTCCACAGTGCGCTGCACTGAGCTCCCTGACACTGGAGGCTGCAGGGACAGTATCACTAAGTGGTACTACAACCCCGTCAAGCAGAAATGCTTCCGTTTCAACTATGGTGGCTGCCCGGGGAATGACAACAGATTTGACTCTGAAGATTCCTGCATGAGAGTTTGCCGCGGCGTAACAGGTGGGTTGTACAGTTTTCTCTATGCTTCACTTTCTGTGAATGAGTGTCTTGGTAAAATGACAATGAAGATGTACTTGCACAAGGGATTCACAAAATATGCTTGCAGCCTCACACTTGGATTTGGTGCTTGATCTTTTGTGGTCATGGATTTGTTTGTGCTGACATTCTTACCCACGCATGTCAGTTTATTCCACCTGCTGAGGCTGTTTTCTCATCAGCCATTTTGTGTTTTGTTGTGGCTAAGAGCAACAGTTGACGGTGTAGACAAAGAGTGAAATGCAGACATGAATCATTTCTAGACTTGTTCTCACAGGATGTTCTGCTTTTCAAAATAAATGCAACACTACCAGTATTAACTTAATATACTTTGACATGTGTGGCTGCTTCATTGCATTATACTCATCACATATAGTCACACACGGGAAAAGTGCAAATACAGTGTCAACGTAATATTTAATGGATCGGAAATTTTATGAGAAACAGGAACTGTTATGAAACACAACAACACCTGCTGCAGTTACATTGTGTTTCTGTGGATGCAGGTTAGTTCATATTGGACCTTTTTTAAAAGTTTAATTCGCAGAAAAAAACACCTACTACAGAGAACATAGAGGAAACATAGGGTGGATTTTTACTTAATGCGACAAACACAACTTTCCTAAATGTTATATTTTCGTAATTCCAGAAAACGATGTATTTGCAAGAAAGGAGGAGTTTGAACGTTCAGTCTCTGAAAGCGAGTCGGGTATGTTACACAAAACCAACACAAAATCTGCTCAGTGTTGTATTTCCTGTCTGTGGTTGACTGACTTTATGTTGATTTATGTGTCAGGTATTTTAGCGATAGCTATCGTCCTGGGTATCGCGGTTTTCATCCTGTTATGCATCCTGGTCTACTGCCTTGTAAAGGGAAAAAAGAAGTCTTCACCGCAGCACCAACGTGTCCCAGTCAACAACACCCCGGTTACCTCGTTTGAGGACAGAGAGCGTCTAGTCTACAACAGCACCACCAAACCCATCTGACCTCCACCCCGCCTCCACTCCTCTGCTTTGACCACCTTACCTGTGTCATACATACAACAGACTCATGACTCTTTTTATTTTGTCTACATATGGATGTGTGTTTTAAGATGATGTACACAGGCAGATCTGATGTGAGGTCTGATTTTTTTTTTTTTTTTTAAATGCAGAGGCCTGTTAAGAAGAGCTCAGGTTAAAGGGGAAGAATTGGTATTATGTGCAGGTTAACACAGTATAGTGACGCACAGATATTTTCTTATCTGTGTTCTTGTTCCCATTAAATCTCACAGTTCTCTGTAAAAAGCTGTAATGGCCGTCCCTCTCACAGCCTGCGGTCCTGCCTGTTTCTTCACTCCTACTATGCCTCTTCTGTTTGTATCTTCTTGTTACATACTCCATTGGAATACAGTATGTGTGTAATGTTGTACATAAACTTAGGATTTGAGATAGTGTTTTTCTTCAAAGTTATGTTGTCTGATTTTTTTTAAAGTATATACCATATATTTAAAAATGCTCCCAGCTCATAAAGTCGCCCTGTTGTTTGAATACTTTATCATGACCAAATTTCTGTAGGTTTATCAATAAATACATTAACATGTTTGTTGTTTTAACAGTGGGATTTGTTTTTTTTTTTTACTGACTGCTGAGTGTCTGTCTTGTGTCATAGTATGCACACACTGCAACAAGTGTCATGCTGCTGCAGCACAACACTTAACCACACTGTGGTTTCATTCAGCTCATACTCACTTAAAACTTACATAGCATGTTGTTCTACTTCAGTGTCCTATTTAGATCAGCTTTTGTCATATTTTGCATGAGAGGCCAACGCCTGATTAGTCTTCATTAGAATTTAAAGAGGAATTCATGTCCAAACTCTCCCTTCAGCCAGTGAACACATGGGGTGGTACCAAGTTATAAGTATCTAGGTGAACACCTGGATATTAATTTGGACTGGTCCCTAAACAGAGGCTCTCTACAAATAGGGCACAGCTGCCTCTCTCTTCCTAAGGAAGCTTAGATCTCTTGATATTTGTAGTAATGCTGCAGATGTTTTTATTGTCTGTGGTGGCAAGTGTGTTATTTTATGCTGCAGTGCAGTCTGCTGAGGAGGAAGGGAAACTGAAAAGGCACAGAAGAGCAGCTTAGCATGAATGACTTCAATCCTACTACTTCATTCGCCAGGGATCTTCAGGGACGACCTGTAATAATACGAAGAACAAATTCCGCTAGGAGTTCCGGTGTGATGCCGAGAACTGCATCCCCGCCTCCTGAACGCGCATCGCTAAGCGTAATGCAATCCGGTCATTGCAATCATTTCGGAGGGGGCGGGGGTTAAGGTTAGGGTACGGGTTAGGGGATGCAGTTCTCGGCAGACATGCAGTTCTCGGCATCACACCTGTAAGGGGTGGAGGCGCCATCTACCTGCAGCTGGGTGCTGGCCTGTGCATGCCTCTCACAGAAAGTGGAGTATGAATGAGACATTACTTAAAATAAAATAAAATAAAATAAAAATAGTAAGCTACAACAACAGAATATCAATACACGTTGTTTCATCATTTTATGTTTTACACGATTATTCTCGACTTGATAAAGTGTCAATATAACCAGCAGGTGGCGATATTGGACTGCGATGTGTTCAGTGCGCATTGTAAACATGGCTGTATGAACTGCCTCAGCAGTTTTAACTATTATTAGAATCTTCACAGCAGAATAACATCTTTATTTGAGCATGTTCTATCTGACAATGATGACTGTGTTAACTCTTTCAGCGAAGGCGTCCAGCATATTGCTTTCTTCAACCTCCTATTGGGATCCTGAGATTTTTTTTTCCAGGAGGATGGCAGAGAGGGGGTCGCGCAAAGAAAAAGCGCCCCACATAAATCAGCACCCACTCAACTGACTCACTGAAGCCATCCTTTGTGAACCTCCCCATCCTACTGACCTGACCCTCATAAATGTAACTGGCAGGATTACAATTTATTATGTCGTTCACAACCCTGTCATTGGTTTGCATATATTTTTTGACTTTAAGTAAAACACATTTATGGAAAAAAAAAGTTCCTCTCCATAACTTGTTTACACTCCTGTAAAAGTATCTGTTACTAAACCACGCAGTCCAGATGTGGGAACAACTCTGACACCCGCCAAGCAGCTGGCCTGTCAAAAACAGGCGTTCCTTTGCTGCATTCATGTCCGCCCGAAAATTAGAAATTCTCTCATCTTAAAGCACAGCTCTAATAAAATGGTACCACGTTAGATGTATTTAATTATTTGTGTTTGTTGTTGTAAAGTCACAATTGTGAACAAAACTTCTTTTTCTGTTTCAGCGTTCACTGTTACTCAATATGGTGACCTATCAGTCGCTGTATTTCCGATGTGCCCTGAACGCAGCGTGTGGTCTTGCTCCTCAGAGGTGCAGGAGTGTGTGAGCTGATGAGCTGCGCTGCTGGGATGTCTCTGTGTGTTTGTGCGTGTGTGTTTGTGCGCGTGTATGCGTCCGCTCGACATTTACCATGTGAAAAGGAGAAACTAACGGAGTAACGTGAATATTTTCACCAGGATTAGCCTACAGAGTGAAGAGGTTTTAGCGGCGACAGCAGACGTCGAAAGGACAGAACAGTTGGCGAAAACGGTATGTAGACAGTTTGGATAACTTTGTCAAATGTGTGATAAGCGAGCATCACATGTCAGCGGGTTTCTTTACTATTGTCCACTTTTATGTTGTGTTTTTAATGGCTTTGGTATGTTTGGTATCTTTTTTTTATCCACGTTTTGAATTGCATGCAAACTCCAAGGCACTGCTAAGAAAAACCTCAACTAAAAAGCGCACAAACACACAAAAAAGTCATAATATTTTAAAAATAAATCATTCACTCTGTTGAGTGTGGAAAAAAACCTTCCATGTTCCTTTAGCTTTAGTGGACTCACAGCTGCAGGTTTTAGGTGCTTTTCCTCCAACTGACTGGTCCTCTGGCTGTTAGGTCAGCAGTGGGCAGGAGTTTCAGTCAGATAAGTTTTGTTTGTTTTTAAGCAAAACACTTTCAGCTGGATGAACTTTGGTCAGGTGATACAGTCTCTTTTTTTTTCCTTTCTGGGGGGTTGGAGTAACATTTTCAGCTTCAGACCTGATATCTCGTGAGAAAGACTAACCATCATTCTGCAGCTGAATCATTTCCTCTTTCCCTGCGTCCTATTTCCACTCCTGTGGAGCCCACACTCAGCTCCATGCAGAAATCCTAATTGTTTTTTTCTAATGAGCCCCCTGGCGGGGTTTTAAATGCAGGCTGTTCATAGGTCAATGATTCTCCCCACCAGCTGTTGAAGGAGAATGGGACAAAAATCAATCAATTACCACCAAGGAGTTCCATCTTTTGCTTCTTTGACCTCACTTGACCTCTCAGACAATAACGTCTCAGCTTCATCTCAGATAAATGTTGCCTCCGTGCGAAGAACAGCTTTCTTTTTTAGGTGGACCAGACAGGAAACTGCCCAAGTGTGTCTTGGATCTCAGATCTGGTGGTTAATTCCGTCTTTCAGAGTCTTGGTATGCTGCAGCTGTGATAAAGTTACCAGAGCTGCAGAATACAAAGACAGTTTCATATGCAGAGACCTTATAACTTGAACTGAAGTTATCCTCTTTGTTTCTCAGTGGTTCGGTATTTGATGCTGCTTTGAGACCAGCCACAGTAGGCCTGGATCCCAAGGGGACCTTAAAGTTTTTACAAGTTAGAGCTAGGATTACACTGTGAGGGTTGACCTTGTGTTTGTTTGAAAACTGAGAATGCATGCAATAAGTGACTTTTCAGACACCCCAGGGAGGTCTGACTATTGACAAGCACATGTGACGGCAAGAGGGAGCCTCCTGCCTGCAGATGTGGTATAATGTAACTTTAAATGGACACACTGCGATTCTATTTAAAGACGCCTAATTTTACCCAGCAGTCCCGTCCTCTCTCAGTCAAACTCTGCTGGTTTGTATGGAGGACTGCTTACCGTCTGGTGGTCGACCATTTATAATTTCAAAGAACTGGAAGTCGTCACTTGTCATCTGCCCGTTAAGATGGCACTTGCCACTCTCACTTGCCAGGTATGCATTCAGTGGTTTAGGATCAGTAGTAGGGAGGAGGTGAAAATTGCTAAAATTGCTATTTCTCCTTTTTCACTCCAGTGGGAAACGATTATTCTCCCATTAAGAGCTATTTTGGCTGAAATGCACCATATGGCAAAACTCCTCCTGTGGGTGTTCAATAGATGGATCACTTATCACCACATCTAAGAAGCATGCTAAAAAAAATGCAGTGAGGTAAAATAAGAGTCTCATGTTGTGTGTCTGTGGGAAGGCTAGGGCAGTGCTCTGTGAGCTTTTGTAGAGTTTGTGGATTTGATTGAGATGAAGAGCAGCCATCATGGTCTATTGTTTTCTCTGGTGAATGAAAAGCTATTAAAGCCTGTGTGTCAGGCGACAAACTGCAGGAATAATGTGGGAAAGAAGGCACACAGAGAGAGACTGTTTTTCAGGGGGTATTTTCTGGAGGGCTAAAAGGGTAAGAGAGAGGTCATGCAGGATAAACATGGCACCAATGCTGAAATAATCAGACTCTTTTAGCCTCTAGGACCCTGGACTCCCAATAGCTGTGCCAGGTTGGGGCTTTATTTATCCTGAATGTAAACATGTATCCTGAGTGATGGTGTCTTATAGAAATGTGCCCCACCACGATTGGCTACAGACATCCCAGAGGGCTTATGTCATACTTCCAGTTTCCCGTGGGCCGTTTTTGGGGTAGACGCTTTATGCGTTGTGATGCGGTAGGTCTTTGAGTGTGAGAGAGAAGCCCAGCAGGAATTCTCTGGTCTATTTTTAGTTCCTCCTCCCATCAATTTGTTCTGCACCAGGAGGAATCAATTTGGGATTTTGACTGATTAAGATTCCGATGCTGGATCCAAGTTGTTGTGTTCCTCATCATCTGATGATAAAATCATCAATGTAGATGTATTTGTTGTTGTTGTTAAATGTGACTTGTCTGTGCCCTCTGTAACCCTTCCTGAAGAGATGGTAGAAGTGGCATGTCTCGCCAAGAGAGGTTTTGTTTTTCTTTGACTTCCTTTGTAGACGTGGTCACTGCTTTCACTTCTCTCATAACCTTGACGGACTGTCAAAAGTGAAAAATGGTCCAGATGACCATCACTCCCAGTGGGAACATTTTCCTATAACATGTTGAGCGTTTGTCAAGGTGTTTGTCTGTGTGTATTTTTTAAGCGTGAAGCTTCTCTGTGGTGATGATTCAGTGTAAATTTCTTTTCTATTTGCATAAGTGTTCTGACAGCATCTGCTCCCCTTAATCATCTGTTTGTTTTGTTTCGAAGAAAGGAATTCAGGCTTTGGACTGCCTGGATCAGTGTAAAGCCTGTCAATTAGAGGAACAAGGAAGTTTATCAGCGTGTCTGAAGAAATGATCCATTGCAGGTCTTTCTTTTAATAACCATCAGATTGGCTCTTGTGGCATCTGTCTTCAATTACAGGGCAAGTTACAAATTCCCATGCGGGAGGTTCATGCTGCGGGTAATGCAGTCATCAGCTGTGGGAACCAAATGCTCTCCATTTGTTTGAAATGGCTACTAGTTCAAGCACAGGTGGTCAGCATGGCATGAATGTTAGCCTGTATGTAGTGTTTTCTTTAGGATTTGAAATTTGCCCGTGCCCCCTCCCTAGGAAAACAAGGATTTGAAATTGCCATATGTCAGCAGAGAGAAGGTAAAAGTTAATGATTGTTGAATTCTGTCCAGATGTTTGAAGCCACGTTCTGCTAAACATTTTTACTCTCTGCCCAAGTTATCTCTGTAAACCTAGCCACAGTCTTTGATAAGACATTGGGAAAACATTTGTAGGATCCAGACGTCTTATTCGCATTCTAGCCTCTCATTGATCAAATGCAGATTAGCATAGTTTTGGCCTGGTCTTTAGGAGGGGTTAGCTCAGGGGTCGTAGTAGGTGGGATTATCAAAGGATTTTATTAGTTCACTGAGACAAGTTCAAAGCCCTCAACATCAGGACCACTCATGTAGGTTATACACTCTAAGCAGCCACTTGAAAATCAATTGGCCAAGCTTGGTCCACGACTGAAGAGGCTTTAAAAAATGCGATTGTAGTGGAGCCACCCAACAGACTGAGCAGTGTTTACTGCATTTGTTACACTCTGCTCTGCAACAATTTTGTTCACTGTTCCACAGCTACAGTAGGATGGTTGGATCAGTCAAATTAGAATCATAAAAACTGAAAGAGCTGTTTACAAACGCAATGTGCATTATGTCAGAATTCCAGAGTAGGATTGTCATTGTTTAGTTTAGATCTTTTCCTTTCGTTATGAGAACCTTTGTTGTCGGGCTGATTAATTTTTAATAACTTCTGATGCTTGCTGGTTACACTCCTCTTTGTTGTTTTACTTACCACTACACATCATAAATCTGCAGAAAATTGTGAAATCATCAATGTGTATCCTGTTGCTGTGTGCCCATATTCTTACTCATACAAAACAAATAATCCACTGGTTAAAAAAAAAACATTGCCTCATGGTGATACTAGTGATCATGGTGATACTAGATACACTAGTATCATCATGAAGAATGCAAAAATGTTTTGCATGGCAGGTGAGTCCAAACAAAAACCTGTTCAGTTTTATTAGGCTGGAATGGTTGCTTGCTTCCTCTTATTCTCTTGTGTTGCATTTTCTTAAGAAGTCTCATAAACAGGCTTCAGTTTAGCCCTGCCCTGCCGCAGCTGCAGGGTCCCACAGCACTGCACCGATCTTAATGTTCAGGTCCGGCTCTGTGATTTCTCTTCTTGCATTCCTGCACATCTTAATTGGCAAACCTCCTGGCAGTGAGCTCAGATTGGCCCCGGCTGGCCTGGCTGTCAGCTCGGCACAGTGGCCAGCAGATGCAGTAGGAACAATGTCCATCCTAATCCCTGAAGAATTCCTCCTCCCCGTCTGATCTAGCTGGCCCAAGAATGTGGTGTTTAAAAGGCCGAAGGCTCACCAGGAATCACAGTGAGACAAGTTCTCATGAGTGCACTGTTAATTTGCTGTAAGGAGACAGAGAGGCAGTGATGTGAGAGAATTGGCAGTACACTGGCTCCATAGCGGACACAGCTCATCATTAAGAACACCGCAGGCTGGCATGAGGGAGCAGAAAAATACACGCCACCAGGGATGAACCAGTAATCTCTCAGGATAGATACACTGATAATGAGAGGCTTGTTTTGAAGTGACATGCACCGCTAAACATACAAAGAAAACAGGTTTACTGACATTGTTTTAATGGCTATCACAAAGGTTCTTGTGTTCTTTGTTGCTGCCGCATCTTCCTAAAGTGCCCATTCATGGATAGTTGCTCTCTTGCCTTTTCTACATTGATAAGCCTGAGCTCACATCACAGTTGCTTCTACATAACTGTGGACCTCAATGCCAACTTCACTATGCATTACTGAGTGACTGGCATGAGCCTCTGCAGAGCTGTAAGCTTGCAGAGGAAGGAGAAGAATCCCCCTCTTATGTAAGACCTGCATAGACTGTGGCTAGTCAAGAGGGAAAGATGAGTAGGACATGACATAGAATGAGCTGGTGCGAAGATTTTGATATGAGAACACTACACTGATACATTCACTGCTAGTCTTGCCATGGAGATTTTTTGACTTGTCATTCTTTCTTTTGTCAGCTCCAGAGGCCTGCGTGCCATGCCAGAGGGGTCCCATTCTGCTCTCCACCAGGGCCCAATGGGGGAAGGTAAGATCAGTGCTCCGTTATTTAGTATGACCCAAATACAGTATGTGCTCTGAATGAATTGACCATTTTTATAAATCGGTTTATTCCTGCCGGTATATGTGTTTACCCTGGACAGCGTGCTAACATAACACAGAGGTACAGCAGAGGTGAATGGAAAAATACGGGAAATGGAAGAACAGAGGAAATGTCGAGTCTCTGAAAGGCAGAGCTGAGAGAGCAATGAACTCCCCTCCTACAGTCCCGGCTGGCAGAGAGGCCCTTTGTGTGGCTGTGGAGCTCGGCCAACCCCCTTCATACAGCTGAATCCCCTGAACAGTCGCACATCAAACTAGAATGTGTCAGACTCTCTGACAGCCAAGATGGTTAGTCTAGCCAGCGGTGCTGACCTTGTATGCTGGGGGCCACTCAAATTACATATTATTTTAGTGTTCATTATCTTCAGACAGAGAGCCACTGCACTGACACAGGGCCTCTTTGTATCTTTTCACCAGCTCTGTCCCTCAGCTCCCCTCCACCCCCACACCTCCTCTCCACTGAGCACATTTGGCATTGCGCTTCCACTTTGGCTCAAGAATACCAATGTGTCAATGGCTGCTTTTTTCCCCCTACGCCTGTCCCTTTGGTGCAGCTTTAGCCAGAAGAGTCTTTTGGCTGGGGGACACGTGCACCGCCCTCATGAAAATGTGTGTTTCCGCAAAAGGCCACCCGGCACCAACTACACATTCTCACAACTCATTTTTTGAGCTCATATGTATGTGTAGTACAAAACTGTAGAACAACAGGACACCCACTTGCAGCTGAAACGTTTTCAGAGCTGATTTGTTCACAAGTGAGTTTGGAGTTAAAGTGTGACTGACCTGTAGCCCCCATGTTGCGGATGGATGGATGGTAATTAAGGGGCATGACTGCTAGTAATGTGTTATCTGCAAGGTGATGAGTGGATGTGTTTAACGGGCAGGAGGAATGCACATGGTGAAAGGAAGCCCCCCTGCCCTGTCTGGTCAAGGTAAACAATAAAAAGGTTGCCGTGCAGCTCTGGTTCCTTTACAGGATCACAGGATTTGGAATAGGGAAAAAGCTGTTTTGTCTGTTTTACTGATGTGTTTTTCAGCCGTTGAAAATCTTTTTTCTTGATCTGCAGTTTAAATATTTTCCCAGACAATTTGCATGATGGAAGCCTTCATAATTTCCATCAAAGTTTCATCATCATTGTGGAACATGAGCCATCATAAGCCTTGTGGCCTACATGTGAAATACATTGTAAACAAATGTATGTCCAGGCTGTCAGTCCAATGACAGTGGTTCACTCAGGCACTAACAGACCTGAGGCTGTATGAAGCAGCTCTCTCAAAGATAAGGGCTCCCTCTGACCTACTTAACCCCAAAGCAGGAATGTAGCTGTGTGTGCGGAATGTACAGCTTTAAAGGGGTTCTGGGGCGACGGATGGATCATCTCCATTCACTGCAGCTTTTCCAGACCAGTGGGCACAGGGTTGTGGACACAGATAGATGATGGTAGGGATGGCTGCGTCTCTGAGTGTGCTTGTTAATAGAGCTCCTGGTCTGGAACTCTTTCTCTGCTTAATTGCCTGTAGCGTTAATCACAGGCAGCCTCAGCTGAACCTGCAGCAACTCCTGTTCAGGGAAGGTTTGAACTTGTGCACAGATACTGTCTACATTTTCCACCTTTATATTTAGCCTTTATTTCCCCAACATTGCTCTTGTGTTGCATAAGTTTATGTCTTATATAACATCATAAACATAAAACATAGCTGCTATTGTCATTTAGAGTGATGCATTCAGTGTACTTAGTTTATTGTTTGACTCAAACTACCCCGCTCCTCACAAAAGAATTTATTTCAATGTAAATTATTTTACAGCCTCCTGCAACAGCATTCTTTCTACAGAAGTCTTCCGGTGGATTAGCCACATTAGTTACAGGCTCTTATGCTGTAGTTGTTCCTGTTGGAGGCCTCCTCAAAGCTCATTTGAATCTATAAAAGTTTTTATCAGCTTTCTCTCCAACACTTCACTGTCAGTTGATGTTATGCTGTGCATTCAT
>JAVQJX010095661.1:0-13126 GCA_036025115.1 Ambassis agassizii | reverse complement strand
ACTGTTTAATTTGTTCAGGTTTTTTTTTCTGAAAAGGTGTTACAGTATTGCAGTCATCTCTAATATGAGTTTTTCCAAATAGCGTCAATTTCTAGGATTAGTAAGGTTAGGGGTATTTGAGGAGAAGTTAGAGTATGTGCTCTAAGAGGATTGTAAAAACTACTGCTGATGGATGAGTTGTATGCACACACAACCTTACCATACATACTGTACATAGCGAATGTTTGATACACAACTTCTGGTAGACAGGTTTGCATGGAGAGGACATGCACAGTTGCACAGCTTCCAGGCACAATCAAGCACATAAAATTAGAAATACCACCCAACACACACACACAGGACAAGCCTAATCTCTCTGCTTTCTATAAAATGGTCCATTAAGTGAGTGGGCCAAGTCGAGGTCCTCCCCTGTGTATCTCCTGTGACTCTCTCTTTCTCTCTGCCTGTAAATATTGCTAATGTGAATAATAAATGTTTCAAAGTGGATTTTTGATTCAAAGCCATGGGTCCAGCTGTTTTTGGGTGGAGAACCTTTTTACAATAGTCTATCTGTTTCCATGTGAGTATCACATCCAGATCATTTGTCAGTTTGTCAAGTTCCACTTTGCTAAATGTAAAGTCAGTGGTAACAAGCAAGGCAGAGGGAAAACACCAAGAGGCTCATTCTCTTTTATTTCTTCATTTTCCTTTCAGACACACACTCACACAGACGACATCATTAAGAATGGTGAAAGTTGTGTTGGAAGGAGAGTTGGAAAGCCTCCAGCATAAAAATCCAGTACAGAGAGGCCGGTTGTATTTGTGATTGATGAGACTGACTACCGCTTTGCTGTCTGGTTTGGCCGGTGGCCCGGCCAGGTTCCACATCAGAGGAGCCACACTTGTGTTTAACACACACTCAGCAGATCCCCTCTGTGGACCCAGTCAATCTGTGGTCCTATCTTCTACTGCACAGGCTTACAGTTACTGTGTGCCTTTTTAGTAAGGGAAATTAGTGCATGCAAAAGTAATCAAATGATTCCTTAAAGAAAATCCACAGTTAGTTTGGGGACTTCAGTATGCCTTCACAGCATGTTTTCACCATCTCTGCAGCAGTCTGAAAGGGTTTGAGCTTTAAAGAGTTAGTGGAGCCTGGGGACGAAGAAAGGGCCTGGGCTGAGCTGGCAGCAGTCACAGGGAGGGGACAGATTCTTTCCACTTGAAGAAGATGATGGAGCTGGTCTTCACAGGAGCTCTGCTGCTCTTTGCTGCTGCTGTGGCAACGATACAGCAACAAGTCTTGCTGCCCAAAGCTCTCCTCTGTGAGCTGTCTGGCAGCTAAACCTCATGAACCCAAAAGCATAACATTTTTTTACCATCATAATTTGATGCAAAGCTCATAAAAATCCAGTAAACTGTGACTGTTTGGGTCATATTTGCCCTCTTCTTGGGTCTCACTTCCATGAAGACACATAATTATGAAAATCCTCTTTTTTCTAATCAGTCATGAGTCTGTAAACATGTTAAACATGTTTTCATATGTAACAAGCAAGGTCCAAGAACTGGCAACTGTCAGGAAGGAATTGAAATAAATCAGCCTAATCCACCTGTTGCATAATGGTGCAGTGGTAAACACTGTGTTCTTGGTCCAAACTAGTTGGCTGGTTGAGATCTTTCTTCCTGTGCCTGGATTTTCTTTTGGGACTGGGTGAAAGCATGAATGGCTGTTTTTCCCTGTCCTTGTTACATATGTAAAGATCAACTTTAGAATATTAAAAAGTGAAAAGTAGGACACTGTTTCTTCTTGTATGATAATTTGCCATATTAAAGTATATCCAATGTAATAGCTGCATCCATCAATCCAGGTTGGATGATTACCATAATGATGGTCATTCACAGTGTGGGATCTGCAGTGGTACATTAGCAGGCCAGTTTTCATATCTTTTGTCCGGCTGCCTTATGCAGCCGATTTGATGTCTGAAATTCAATTCAACACAGCAACAGCCTTCATTTTTTTTTAACTGAACTCTCTCTCACTTAGCAACTCAACAACTTTTCATCAGCTCAGGTAGCTGTTGGAACATGTTGTCTGACTAATGCTGATGTCACTCAAACTGCTATGCATTTTTCAATAACGTTTCCATCATTTCCCTGACAGATGTCAAAGTTTATTCACACACATACGCACACACAGATATGCCCCAGTCAGTGCTTTACAGGAGCAGGGTGTGACAGCCAAACGACACAGTGTGTTGCAGTGATTGAGTCATGAGGTTTACACAAGGTCATGGCCAATAAGGTGTCACTAACGGTTAGCAGCACAATCAGCCTGTGCTAGCTTGTCGTTGAAGGGTGTGTGAGTGTGCTATTGTTTAAAAATGTTCAGAGTATTAGTCAGACATTTGGGAAATTATTTTCAAAACTCTTTTTGTTTCCAGTTTTCATAGTAATTTCATGAAAACTGAGCTGTTGCAAGTATGTTTCCTCCATTTTCTGGTACTTCTAGCTCACATTTTAAAGCAAGAATTGCAAAAACATGGGTGAAAGGTGAGGTACACTACAGACAGTACACCATGGCTCCTACACATCTCCTTTAATGTAAAGTGTTTGAGCTTATAATGAAGTCACAGCTGCAGGGATTCACCATGAACAGTGTAGCATTTAGCCAGACCACGCAACATGTGTTTTATTTGCTGTATAGCTATACACACAGAATGACCCCTGAACAGGTCTAAACACTGCGCCAGTTTGACTGAGCTCAGCCATGTATTGTAATGTAATTCAATGTTTTTGTCCACAGTGCAGTATGGATTTCACATCAAAAGGTCAACAGAAATATCTGCCTGTCAGCTTTGGATAAAAAGCTCTTATTGGCTTCAATTTTTAACCATGGAAAAGGACAAAAGCAGTGTTTCTGTTTTTATGCCTTTGATTTTTATATACACTTCTGAATCAGTTTCACTTTCCATGTTATGAATGGCACTGCTGGCTTCTTCTTAAGCACAAACTCTGGCACTTATTATAGCTGTCCAGTCTAGGTTGTGCCTAATACGCTCAGTCAAAGTTGCTCTTTTAATTCAGAACTGTCTGAAAGTTGGATGGCCATTACAGGCACCATTAATCTACACAAACAATACATAAAATATCACCCAGAATCAGATCAAATATCACCCAGAAATGAACTGTTTTGTTTTTTAAGGATGTCACTCTCCCCAGAATGCCCCATTTCTGTCAGTTTGTGCTCATACTTGGAAAATATGCTCTTTCTTTTCCTTCCTTGGCTGCATTTTCTTGGTCAAGCAGACTGATATAGAGAGAATTGCAACCATTTCCTCTGAAGGCTCACACAAACACACACACACATAAAGATGGTTATTTTGTCTCTCAGCTGATGTTTGTCTTCACGCAAAAAACACTAGTATGTATACACAATCTGTGAGCAGCTGGAGAGAATTTTATTGTAAAAGTTGAGTGGACTTGTGCAGACTTTGAGACCACTGCTGTCACTTTTTCCTTCAGTATGCTCCAGGTTTTCCCTTCTCTTCTCCTTTTCTCTGTCCACATACGCAGTTTCACCACCGCCGCCCTCAATGAGGTGATACTGTTTCAAACTGTCAGTGAAGAAAAAGAGCATATGTCTAGATGTGGCCAGGCAAAGGTTATGACTTATGGTTCTGGTTCACTAGTTTGACAACAATATACCACATATTACCACATACACTACTCACACTAACTTTTACAACAGATGCAAATGTATTCATATCCAATCTTTGGAGTCCACATTTCCCCATAAAACTGTATCTTCAGTAACTTCCACACTCACAGTCTTTCCAGACTACTTCAATAGGTGACAGGTTGTACAGATTTCTAGCGTGACTAGGATGCAGCCAAATAGATGCAGGAATTCAGGCCCTGATGCTCTCAAACCTTCCCCATCATCCTCTGTCTAAAGAATTCTTTTGAAAAGAAGGAGTGAGGAGAATTAGTTGGCATGGTGAGAGGAGAAGTAGAAAATATTTCATGATTTGGGATTTTACTCAAAGCCTTTTGGGAATACCTGATTTGTCGTTGGATGCCAGGGTAATTTCAAGGTGAGCCTTAAAGGGAAAGGCTGGCATCTTGTTTTTTTTTTTTTTTTTAGCCCCCCTCCCTCAACCACCACATCAGCTTACACAACCACAAGCACCTGGCTGCAGTTATGTGTGCAAAGTAATACTCATTTTAAAAGTCTCTCTCAGACTCCTCTGACACCTTTTCACTTCACTGTCTAGCTATAGCCAAACCAGACAGTGAAGCCGAGGTGCCCATGACATTTAAATAATGGTCTATAACTGGATCAAAAGGATCAAAAATGTCTGAATCTTATGTCTGACCTTTGTTATAAAATGATATGCTGGCTACATTTTAAACCTTGTAATTAAGTTCATAAGATACATTGTACTTGTAAGGCTTCAGTACCTACAGTGCATATATAAGAAAATTAAGGTGTAAGCCATTCAAGAGGAAGACGATCAGATGGGTAAATGACTTCAATTTTACCTGTTTGCTTTCAAAACACAGAATGTCATCATACTCTTTGTACTGTCATACACAGATGACTAACATGCTGTTTGCAATAGACAAATTTGAGAGTCGGGTCCCTGGACACCAGCTCTTTAGTTTTCACACTGTGTGAAATCATCATCCCCACCTGAGTCCACCCCCCCATAAATATGTAACATATACACGTTTCATTTTCAAGGACTGAAATATTGACCTCATGTTACATTTTCCTGGTAAGGATGAGCTGAAAAATCCCAGTGTAAATAAAAAAAAAAAAGTTTTTTTCCAGCCTGATCTGCACTTAAAACTGTAGTTTAAACCTGGCTGCTGGTGGGTAATATTTTACCAATTATATAATTATGTTTTTGAGCATAATCATGCATCCTCAATGTGTCCAGAGTCTAACAAAAACAGAGAAATTCATTTATTAATTAAAAATAATGCGTATACATTCACTAGCATTGATTCCAAAAGCAGACAGCATTATTAGTGAATTCTGCAGTACTCTGAGTCATACATGAATGTGAACTGTGTAATCAGCTATAATGTTCCTGCCTTGTTTTTTTGTTTTGTTTTTGCCACTGTGTCCATGGCAGAGTACTCTATAGAAAGTCTTGCTGTATTTAAAGAGTGCAACAGAAGTGACATTAGGCTTTAACAGATTACAGCTGCTTCTATTCAAATGTCCCACTCAATTGTCTATAGGTGACAGATCAAAAGGATGAAGGATGCTGTTGTTTTTAATGACATAAATAGACCATTCCCCATAGTGTTAAATATATGGTTTTTCTGGGTACTGAGCTTTTGTCTGCTTGACAGTGTTTTTCATAGTGACCGTCCATTTTGTATTTAAAGGGTTGACACTGCTTAGCATGTGTGTGAGAAGATAAAAGAAGAAGATAAGAGGCTAAAAAATTGAAACCCAGAAGAGCTCAGTCAGCTTCTGTCAGAGAGCAAAAGAGAGGGCGTCTGTTCACTCTTTATTATGCTACCAACAGTCTTCAAGAACGTACACTGGAATATTTAAAATTTGTTAGACACAATTACATTTTCAAATTACCAGCTCAGATTTGCAACTTGAAGAGCAAGAAAGAACAAAAAAACTCTGACGCTTGCAGTCCGGACGTTATTCAAAACAACACAAAGACTCTATTGGACAGTAGCCAAGCAACAATTATACTGACTGTGGTTTCCACAGCGACGGTGCCTTAATTGATTCCTTCTCTAATTAACATGCTTTAAGGACAGCTGGCCTGAGCGGCATTGTGTTAAACATCCCCTGAATGGCATAGTTATTAGCTTAATACCCAACTGGTTATCTGGATGATGATGGTACTGAACATTCTACTACTCATATTTGTGCACTCATGGAATATGCTATTTATTTCTATTTATTTAGCTTTTAACATAATAAAAATCACTGTCCAGAGCATAGGAATGTGTTTTCTCTTATCCTTCCTGTCTACCTTCTAACAGCACTTGTCATTCTTTTGCAGGTTTTTGTAGAAATCCGATGTCGAAATTCCTGTTGTGGGAGTTGGCAGTGCAGCATTAGTTGGACTGTCCTGGGGTATTAAAATGTATCTCCAGTGAGCTTTAATTTGACAGTTCTAGTTTTTTTTTCTAATATCACATTGCAATATCTGAACAGGCGAAACCAGTACAGGACACACAAAGGGTCCATCAGCAAGTTGAAATATGAGACAATCCATAACCATAAATTGCACAACTGCAAGCAGTGTGAAATATTGTTCACATTTTTATATTGTAACTTGCTCTCCATATGGGAAAACTGAGACATGCGGCTATTGTAAAAGCCTTTCAGTTTGCTGTAAGTGATCTATTTTACCTGCCTCTTGTACCTGGGTGTCCGTTGTGTAGTTGTACATACACTCGCTGATGCATGAATGATGTCATTCTTGACATGTATTTCCTAAATTTCCCAATTTGGGATTAATAAAGTACTTCTATTCTATTCTATTCTATTCTATTCTATTCTATTCTATTACACTGGAAAATATCAGATTATCACTTTATCACTTATCTGCTTTCAATTGACCACTGTGCCATTTTAAGGCCAATATCTGTTGTGCAGAAAATATTGTACACCCCTACATGTAAAGCAATTTATAAGTGAATGTATTTCTGACAGCAACCAAAACAGCAAGAGTCAAAGCTTTGTGCAATCACTGCACATAAGCTTGTCTGCCTTTATGAAACACTTCTTTTGGAGGCTCAGGGGACAACTAGTTTAAGTTCACCTTTGCTGTCAGGTTTGTGTGTGGGTCAATGGCATGGTGTCAATGGCAAGAATATTTGTCATCCCTCAACACCCAACCCCCAATGCTCCCAATCCCCACTCAACATGCCTTCACTGGTGCCTCCCACCATGTGAAGGTCAGCTTTCTCATACATGTTTAATTGTGTGTTTGAACATGTATGCATGTACAACTTAAAGGGGCTGTGTATGTCTCTATAGCTTCACCAATCCATACACTGCTTTTAGAGATTATGAAGAGGGTGAAAGAGAGTATCATTTTTATGTTGTGTCAGGGGAGCTCCTTGTCAGACATGGTGTGGTGGAACAAAGACCACCTTGATGGTGGTGGACAGCAGGAAGGACCAGCAGGTAGTCCAATTAGTCGGCTCCATGCTAGGAAGGAGAGACATTATAAAGATTTGTCTTTCATGCTTCAGGCTGAAAAAGTCTTAATGCACGTCTAGTTACAGAATGATGATAATATATAAGTCAAGTTAATGCAACTCTATAAGTTTAAGCCCACTTTATGTGTCTAGATGTAATTACAGGTGACATCCTAATTGGTATATAAATAAACTTTTCACCAAAAAGCTGAAGAGCTGTGGTGTGTATTGTTTTTTTTTGCTACAGTTTTTAATATTGATTTACAAAAAAGTTAACTTTTTTGAGTGTGGTGCTTTCTAATAAAAATTTAAATTATTTTTTTTTAATGATACCTCCTAGAACTGTGAAGGTTGAGATTAAATGCAACACATCATCCTATCACCCATTGCACTCGCTGTGCCACCCACGTTGATCATCTGTTTTCCCGGGATGCTCTGCATCATTTGTGTGCTCTTGCTGACATTTAGAGGACTTGATATGTCAAGGCAAAAGAAGTATAAAATGTGTCAGCTTCAGAACTGTGATACAGAAGACTCAACACTGTGTTCCACTGACTAGTCATTAAGCCTTTCAGAGTCAGTTATTTTTATGCCTTCACTCATGCGACAGCAGTAGCTGGTGTTTTTGGCTCGTCTGTCCGTCCAATTTTTCGTCTATTTGCCCTGTGAACATGATATCTCTGGGAGGGAACTTCAAATGTGGCAGAAACTTGGACCAGAGGATGAACTGATGGTCAAAAGGCAAAGTCACTGTGACATAACTCAACTTGCCTCAGAAATGCCTAGGGTACATTCCTTCAAATTAAGGCCAAATGTCCATTTGGGCTGAAGGATGAGGAGTTTATATTTTGTTGGTCAAAGGTCCCGGAGACTTCACATCTATCCCCTCATTAGTGATAATCAACGGTCTTGTGAGACGTTCTTCACATTTAGGTGAACTAATAAGGTCACTCTGTTCTAACAAAACACATTTTTGTCTGCAATTCAAGAATTCATATGACAAACATAATCCAGTCACACAGATAAAAATAATCATTTCTGGTTGCATTTTTTAATCCATTTTTTGTTGGTCCTTGAGTGGCTTGCTATAATATTACATGACCCGGGTGTGAGGAGCCTCATATTCCTGTGTTTTGTGTAGGTTACGCAAGAGAGGTTTCCAAAACTGGACCAGATGGATGCCTGGGATGAGCTGGGCAGTGGGGAAACAGAGGAGGGCAGCACCACAGACTGCGATGATGAAGATGGTTGTCAAGCCTCCGGGGATGGTCAAGAAAAGACCTGTAAGTTACACATACCCACGTCCACTGGCACTATACACGATATAATTTCTGTGTTACTCCTTTCCCTTTTTGCCAGTTGTTGTGATCTCCCATGAGTCAGCTGATTCTTCCTTCCTCAAGACAGTGCCCCCTCCCCTTTCCCCCTGCTTTTCTCTAAAGTTCAGTGAACTGTTGTCTAAAGACTGCCACACCTCATTTTTTTTCATCCCCTGTGTGGTTTACTTTCAATCACATTTTCACACACACTAGTAAAGGTTGTGTCACACAAGGTTCTTCAGATCCGGACAAAAGAAAACAGTTTCCTTCTTCTGTGGGTACATATATAAAGTGTCAGAGGTGAAGTGTTAGCTTTAAAATGTCTTGCAGACATTCTACATTAATCATGCTTTTTTTTTACATGTGAAAGTTATACAAAGGGATGTGCATGTCATCCCTTTGTGTAACTTTCACAGGTAAAATTAGCATGATTAGGTTAGGTGAGGGTCTTCCCATGTGGCTAATGAATAGGCCATCTGGAGATACTATTCACTTAAAATATAGAAGCAAGTAGACAGATAATACAAACAGGGAAAGGCCCAGTGATAAGATCCCAACTGAGTAAGTTGAGCAGCCTCTCTGCAGAGCTGCCAGCTGCTGATTCAGCAGCCTCTTCATATATAACACGCACCATGTTGGTTCTGTCCTGCACAGATGTACACAAGCACAAACTGAACATTAACAGCTACCTCATTAGATGCAACACACACTGCGGGGTGCTGGTGAGCAAGATGATTGCAATTGTCCACAATATGAATTCAGCCAGATGTCTATTTGTTGCTTGTCACCCCTCCTCTATTTTCAGTGCATGTCTTATTTCCTTCAGCAGTCTTCACTAAATGTTTTTTTTCTCTCTGAAAATTGCCCATAATCATCATCATCAGATAGCTGCAAAGTAGCTAATGCACAGTTGGGCATAGATTACTCGCCAAAATATAGATCAGCACAATTATATTGGTCCAATTGCATAAGCAATACTTGTTGCACGACCGGGTAGCAAGAAGGTAATAAACACCACAACATAGTTATTACTCCAATCAATAGTCATTACATTTCCAGTTACATGGAGGTCCTGGACAGGTCAGCCCTGCTCCATGTTGTAAAAAAAAAAAACTGTGATAAGAGCACCGGCAGGGGGGTAATCAATTGAAACCACACTCTGAGATTTGCTGAACAACCCCATTAGTCTCTCTTCAAAGTCTAAATCCATATTCTGGTGAACTCTGCTGCCTTTTGTCTTTTAGCTTTTAAACGAGTTTGTCGTCAGGTCACAAAATCACCTTTTAGAAAGGTTGTTGGCCTGTCAGTATCTATGAACATAAATCACAGTACTGGAACCACTATATGACAACACTGTGTAAAAACCTTCATCTTATTTTTCTAATGATTAATGGCAATAGATGGAACACTCATTCTGTAAGGAACTGACACTGCATTTTTGGCACATCATTGATTTATATTGGCCAAGTCTGGCATTGAACCTACTTTAGAAAATGTTTAACTATTTAACTAACTATTTACTTTAGATTGCAAGTTCCTGAATTTCACAGTTTACAGTTGGCATGTTGACCTGACTGTGTATTGATTTGGCTGTTGATGTTTTTTGATGATCTGTCTCACTATGATCTTTATAATTGGTATACAGTGTCTTTTGACTTACACCCATTATACATGTTACAAACTCCACCCTCATCTGGAAAACTGCAGTAGTGATGGAGTTTAGAAGGCATTTAATGACTGAACTTTTTGCTTCTTCATCTCCATTTGCCCTAATGACCCTATAACATGTCATTCTGGGATTAAAAGGAATTATGTGTAAGGATGTACAGAGTCTGACAGGAAGCTTGGCTTTACAAAACACAATTTTTTACTCTCACTGATTCTCAAATAATGCTTAAACTGTCATTGGTTATTCAAACATCAACCTTGGCAACTGTTAAAGGGATTTCTCAACTGGGTGAATTTGTGAAACACTGTATGGGTAGGATGTTTATGTTACTTTCCATCTATCTGTGCATTTGTTTGCCTCTGTGTGGCTGTTGCAGAGATCCCGAGGTCCATGTTAAAAGGGGGCATGACCGCCCACTGTTCTGCTAAGAGAGACTTCATTACCAAGCTAATGAACAGTGCTAATCTGCAGAGAACAGACTCACTGTCTCTGTCATCATTCGGATGTGATGGAACTGCTGCAAGTCTTGCTGGGTAGATAGGATTTATGCACACAGCTTTATGAATACTAAACTACAGTAGATGTGCGGATATGAATGCACGGTTTTAACTGCATATCAGCATGTAATGCTTATTTGGAAAGGTCACAATGTCTTCACATTCCCCTCCACTTGTAAAGAAAGTGGATTCTGATGTCATGATGTAATGCCTGTTAGATCTTGGTACAGATTCTGGTACTCTTGCCTCAAGACATGCTAGTGTACTTTGTGTGCCAGCAAAAAAAAAAAAGGCCTGGTCATGTACGAGCTGCCGTCGCAATAGCCACAGGAACAGCAGAATAAATCAGTGAATCTTTAATAAATCATATTATCCATCTTCCCTGCAGCCATGAGAGCCTCCACTGTGGTACATTTTGTGGCGTGACTATGGCTTATTAACTGTATTAGCCTGGGAACACTTACGTTGTTCCTTCCAATGGAGCTATTCATTTGAAGATAGGTCATTAACAAATTAATCTCTAAAATACCCACAGTGGCACATTACACTACTATCTCTCTGGTAAGAAAAGAAAGGAAACAGTGCTTTATTTGTCTGTCTGCTTTTATGCGTCTAATAGTATTGGCTGAGGATGTTCAGAAACAGGCAAAGTTAGAAAGAAGTGTCACATAGAAATGGGAATTTAAAAAGGAAATACTTGTAGGTCTATTGTGTTTGATGCAAATTTACCATCGCTCATTGTGTTAACGCTGCTGTCATGGCTACCCACTTGGTAAGGGTGTGAGAAGTCATAAAAACTAAAGGAAGGGGATGCAGGTTATCCATCTCAGAGGAGATGAAGTAAATGCATGGATAAACGTTTCCTGTGATTGGGCTACAGGGATGAGCAAGGTAAAAGTGTGAATCGTACAGCCATGAAAGTACAATTCCCTTTTGGTCACAAACACCATATGTCAGGAACATTGGTGAGCTCATCAAGAAAGTGAAGTCAACCGCAGAATGTTTTCACTGGAACACTACAGCTCAGAGGATAAACCTGTCTAAAATAAAGACATTGATAGTGACAGCTTCGCTTTTCTTCAAAAACATGATCACCTAAATATGACAAGATGGAAGATTAGAGTTGATTATTGTGCATCTTGTCTCTGTTTGCTGGCCATGAACAAGAGGAAACAGCTGGCTGTAGCAATGTGTGTAGGTGTGTGTGCGTATTTGAGTGTGGTGAACCTAACCCCAAGCGATGTAAACTCTGAATGCTGCATAAGGTCTGTAGCTGCTAGTTTTACAGAGGAAATTGAGTAAATGGTGAAGTGTTCCCAGCACCTAATAATACACACAGAGTTTTAATGGAAAGGTGAGTATGTATTACCATATCAGTAGGTTTTGGGTTGAAATTTGAAGGGCATCAGAGTGAAACATTTTTCCATACAATCTGATTATGGATATTTTTGTGATCTTTATTCCTGTGTAGGTATCCTGACTTTTTCTGTCCACTTCCCTGTCAAAAAAGGAAGCAATATATCTTTGAATCTGACCTTGATACTGAGCCATTTCACCCTAATAAGGTGCTTGTGCCTGAACGTCAAAGGCATAGTGCAAACTTTTCTCTAAAGCCCATAAGGCCATAAAGGTGCGCAGCAGCTGTTCACCCTGGCAAGGGAAGCACATTCCTGACATGAATGGCTGCTTCGCCGGGATACGGCCAACCTACACTAGTGTAAGCAGGATTACACAGGATCGACCCCAAGCCCACTACAGCCTGCTGTTGCCCTAGACCAAGCACGCACCTGCCTTTCATGTTAGGAAACTTGCAAGAAGAAGAGAAGGTTGGAGATTAAGGCAGAGGACTCTAGGTCATAGCTAAAGGTGAGGGGGAGAGGAAGAGGTGTCAGGTGCAGAAAACAATAGACAGGTAAAGCTGTCTGATTTGATGCTACAGAAGAAACAGAGGCAAGGAGGTAGGGAAAAGGAAGAGAAAAAAGCTCATAGAGTTCAACGAAGAAGAATGCAACAAGCCTATGATTCAATCTACCGTGAGAAAGGAGGGTTAGGAAGGTGGATAGGGTAGATTTGGTGTGTGTATGACCTGGCAGACCATAGCATAGAACCAATCCAACCCTCAGTCTTCCCATCCTAGGTCCTGGACTGAATGAGGCCCCTTGGGACTGGCGTGCATAGAAGCTGGCTGGCCAGCAGATGTAGTGGCTGTGTCCTGATGCGGATATTACTTGTATGACTGCCATTTCCCTTAGCCTTTCATCTGGAGCTCAAGGGGCTGAAGTAGAGATCTGCAGGGCAGAGGCTTGTAGAAGAAGGAACAAGAGGATCAGGGAGGCTTTTACTAAGCAGGAAGATGGTCTGGTTTGCAGATAGATGTAGGAGAAATGAGTCAGATACACAGAGTCACCTATTTGCTCGATCTGACTCTATTGCATAATTGTCTTAATGCTTATCAGCATTAAATATATATATTCTTT